>QANT01002803.1:0-13189 GCA_003254885.1 Purshia tridentata
AATTTTTATGTTATTATTTGGATATTATCCGTCATTCGATCCGATCCGATTCGATTTTGTGGATATTCGAACTTGTGGATATTCGAATTTGTGGATCGGATATGCATAATGATTTGTGGATCGGATAACCGATCCGTGTGCACCCCTAGCACTCATCATATGAAGCAGGAACATGCTTTGAGTTTATATGATTGTCTTATCTTCTGTTCCTGTACTGGTCAGACTAGTTAGACTACATAGTTCAGAGGTTGGTTAGGTGTGCACTTAGGGTGTAGTGTTTGGAAGGATCATAGGTTGTATTGGTAATTTGATTAATTTCTACGTGATGATATAGAAACAATAAAAAATACCATATAAATCAATACAACATATTTAAATTGCATAATAATAAATGTGGACTTTTTTATCCCATAATGATCAATTTAACATTTTTGTCCCATAATGGTCAATGGGTCAATGTCTAAGACAATTTAATATTTGTACCATCCTGTACTTTCTTCAGTTGTCGTTGTCCATGATTCTTTCTTTCTTTCTGACTCTGTCTCTCACTTATTTCACACGTCTCCTCTACATGATTGCTTCAATAATCTACTTGTAAGTATTTGATTTTTGTTTTTGATTTCTTAAGTTTGAATTTTGAATTGAACTTTGTTTGGTTGCCGAGAAATCAAAGGAAAATAAAAGAAACGAAAATAAAAAAAAATAAAATGAAAGTTCGGGCTTCATTTTTCGTTCTCTTCCTATTATTTCATGGAAAGCAATCGGAGTTCTAGATTAAGCCAGGGCTTGATCTTTGTCATCAGTTCTTATTTTGGTGTAAATTTTGGATTTATAGCTCAATTCAATTTCTTTGGTTAGTTTTTGTAATCAATTGCCTTATAGCAAGCACATTATGTATGTTTTTTTTGTGCCTAACTTGTTGGATTTGGTGATAGTTCTGCTATGTATGTGATTGTTGGAGTTAGTTTAAAAGGAATCACCAACAAAACCAAAATCAATAATGATAGTTAAAATCCACAAATGCTTGGATATGAGGATACGACGACCTCTTAAAATGCAACAGGTACTCAAATTTAGATTATACTTGATGATCAAACACAAAATAGCCAACTACATATATCGAAATAAAAGCTCGAGAGTATCCATTATATGGTAAGTACCATATTATAAGCTAGCTAGCCTCCCAATCGGACAAATAGACTAGCTCGTCTATACAAATCCCTCTGGATGTTTAGGGAATCGAAACCAAAGGACTTCCACAAATGCAACCATTTACTCAAATTATTCAACCATAAATGATAGCAAAATCATACATGGCATACAAAAACAATACAGTTTTCACAGGCAACAATATTTAGTATCATACATACACACAAAAAAATGTCTCCATAGTTAAGGTGTGAAATCCCCCTACTTGGTATCCAAGCTTAACATTTGTGCATTTTCATTGTACCACTATTCTTAGTCTATTCTCTAGGTAATTGGCATGGAGATCCAAATTTGACAATAGTTTAGTGAAAATTAAATTTTGAAAGATTTTCGACTTGACCTTTCACTTTGGTCTTATGTACCCAGAAAATTCTAGAACCAGTCTTGCAAAGACTAAGTCTCGGTATTTTCTAGGTTTATCCTAGGGTTTCTACATAAGTCCAATTTCAATTTTTAGTCTAGAGGTTGACGACGTGACTACAAGTTGTACATGGGAAACTAGGGGAGAGCTCTTCAGTCCTATCGATTTGTAGATTTAATTTATATATTTATATATATTTATACAAAAATATTTTAAAACTAACTGGTTCGCAAGTAAATACAAAGTTAACCATCTTTTTTAGCCTACTACATGATGTAATCTCATAATCTAAAGTTCCGAGTCATTCATTTTTGAGACCCCACTTCAAAGTTCTTCTTAGTGAAAACTTTTATAATCAGAAGTCTTCTAGCTATTTGATTATAATAACAACCATTTATATGTTAATATCAAAACATAGTGTTCATCTATTTATCTGATTATAATTAGATAACCAAATAGTTTCGATTTAGTTGATTTTTTGCAATGATAATCTTTGAAGTGGGGCCTAAAAAATAGACGGTCTGATTATGGAATTACTCATGTGGTGGGCCCAAAAGAATGGTTAGTTTCGTATTATCTAACTAACTAGTTAACTATAGAGCATTCCATTTTATATATATAGGCCCTTTCTAGTGTGGGATCCCATATTTAAACTTAATTGTGGAATGGGTCGGATAGGCCCACTCTATGAAGTTTTTCAACAATCCGAACCGTCTATCTTTTAGGCCTTTATTCATAGATTATCCTTGTAAAAAATTAGCCAAATTGAAAACCATTTGCCTATCTAACTTTGATCAAAAAAATATACAGTTTGAAGAAAGATATTTGTTTGTCTATTTGTTTGATGAAAGTTAGATAGACAAATGATTTCCGATTTGGCTAATTTTTTGCAAGGATGATTTTTGAATAAAGACTTAAAGATTAGATAGTTTGAATCGTTGAAATACTATATGAAGTATGCCCTATGAGGAATCCCACAAATAAAATTATATATGACATCCCGTATTAGAAGGGGCTTGTATATATATATATATATACATATTTTTTTTTTTACACATATTCTATAATTTTCATATTTGAATAATAGTTTCTAATTATCAATTGCTTAAAATGAAAATTTATTAATTCCACATCAAAAGTTAGCATTTAAACGCATATCGAAGGACAATAGAGGAACTTTAAATAATAGATTTGACTCAGCAAAATCTAAAAAGAAAGGAATCCAACATAACATCAATCATTACAAACTGGTTTAAACTAAAAATGAAAAACTCTTGGGTTTCAAAAGAAACTATATATATATATAGAGAGAGAGCCGATTTCCACACTCTACTTTTTTACTTTTGCACTCCTTTCATTTTTTTAATTAATTTTCTATTATTTTCATTACTTGTATTTCCAAATTTGCCCCCCAAATCAAACACAATTTTTTCTCCCATCCACATCATTTAGATTTCACTCAATCGTCTCTTTCTTTCTTCTCCATTAATATAGTACAACACAGTATGTAGGCTATAGATTTTTTTTTGGTGAATGTGGGATATGAACTTTGATATTGAAAGATGCATGAAGATATTGTATACCTAGCAACATTAATACAAAGCAAGAAATCACTTATAAACAACTAATTTCTCTCTCATTTGGAAAACACAAAAATTAAAAAGCATAACCCAGTTCGTTGTAGAAAAATGGTGAAACGTTGGAACCCTACCCCATACAATTTCTTAGATGAGAAGAACAACATGGAAGGCTCTCTTTTTATTTCCCATGTAACATTGTCACGTCAAATGTGCAGCCAAAGTTTCAAATCTGAATCAAACACTAAACCCTCTAACTTTAATTAAACTTCAACATTTGATTTTGACAAGCAAGCATATTTGGATTTCGGGTTCTTGTATTGGACCTATGCCTACTTGGTTATTCTAGGCAGTAATATGAGACTAGTTTTAAAAGAACATAGGGAAAAGATGTAGAGAGGCCTTAATGTATCAAAGCCTTCCATGTCCCCTTGCCTTGCGCTATTAATGAAGAATAAAATTAACAGAAGAGAACGTACTCAGATGAGAGAGGAGCAGCAAGAGAATGAGTGCTTTGGGGATTAGATTTGGAAGGGCAGATTTGTAATACAAGTAAAATAAATTATGAAAAAAATATTAAATTCAAAAAAAGAGTGCAAGTGGAGAAAAGTGGAGTGCAAAAATTGTCTTCCATATATATATATACAGGCCCTTTCCAATGTGGGATGCCATATATAATTTTATTTGTGGGATCTCTCATAGGGCCCACTACATATAGTATTTCAACAATCCGAACCGTCTAATCTTTAGGTCTCTATTTAAAGATTATCTGTGCAAAAAATTAGTCAAATCGGAAATCATTTGCCTATCTAACTTTGATCAAACAAATAGACGAATCAAATATCTTTCATTAAACTGTCTATTTGTTGGATCAAACTTAGATAGGTAAATGGTTTTCGATTTGGCTAATTTTTTGCAAGAATGATCTATGAATAGAGAAATAAAAAATAGACGGTTCGGATTGTTGAAAAATTATATGGAGTGGGCCCATTTGACCTATCCCACAATTAACCTTAAATGTGGGATCCCACACTGGAAGGTGCCTGTATATATATGAGATCCCACATTTAAGGTTATTTGTGGGATTCCTCATGAGCTCACTAGACATTGTATTTCGATAATCGGAATAGTCTACTTTTTTAGTCTCCATTGAAAGATCATGCTTGCAAAAAATTAGATTAATCGGAGACTATTTTATCGTTGATTAAATAATCACAATTTCAAGTGTTTATCAAAATATTTTGTCCATCTATTTATTTGATCAAAGTTTGATAGCTTAAAGGTTTCCGATTTGTTTAATTTTTTGCAAAGATGATATTTGAATATAGACTTAAAAAATAGACAGTTCGGATTGTTTAAATACCTTATAGAATGTGCCCTCATGAGGAATCCCATAAATATGGGATCCTACACTTGAAGAAGCCTGATATATAGTTACCCTCTAATGAGGAATCCCCTTGTAGGGCCCACATGAGTCGTTTGTGTCGATCCAATTCTTTCATTTTCTACATCTCCATTGATAGATCATATTTGCAAAAAATTAGTCAAATCGGAAATCATTTGCCTATTTAACTTTGATCAAACAAATGGACGGTTTTCTCAAAAATACCTGGTTCCTCCATTTATTTGATTAAAGTTAGATAAGTAAATGGTTTCCGATTTGGCTAATTTTTTGTGAGGATGATCTATCAATGAAGATGAAAAAAAAGAACGGTTCGGATCAGTATAAAACAACTCGTGTGAGCCGTACAAGGGGATCCCTCATTAGAAGGTTTCTCTCTCTCTATATATATATATATGTATGTATATCAAACCCCTTCTGATGTGGGATTCCATAATTTTATTTGTGGAATCCCTTATGGGCTCACTTTATATAGTATTTCAAAGATCAGAACCGTTTAATATTTGGGGTCTTTATTTAAAGACCATTCTTGTAAAATATTATTCAAATTGGAAATCATATACCTATCTAACTTTGATAATAAAAAAAATAGACGAACCAAATATTTTTCATGAAATCGTTTTTTTGTTTGGTCAAAGTTAGATTGGCAAATAGTTTTCGATTTGGCTAATTTTTTGCAAGGATGATCTATAAATAGAGACCCTAAAAATAGACGATTCAGATTGTTGAAATATTATATGGAATGGGCCTAACCAACCTATCCCACAGTTAAGCTTAAATGTGGATCTCACCTTTGAAGGGGGATATATATGATGTTTGGGTGTATATCTAATTTATTATTACAAATATTCTCAAAGTTATAAGTTCGCCTCTTCATAATTTTCCTTAGTATCTTAATATTGTTGGATTAAAAGAAAACATATAAAGTGCCCATGAATTTTCTGTAAAGTATTTGTAGGTAGATGCCAGCAAAGTATCGAGATACTGTGGGAACAAAAGGATGACGTTGAAATATTTGTCTGGCTGAGTCATGATTTGCAGTAGAACTTAATTTCTAGAACGTGGCATGGGAACATTAAGTCAACTCAAATGACTAAAACATTTCTTTAATTTTGCATATCTGCCCAGTTGATAGAATTTTGAAAAATCCATGGACCAAATCTAATATTATAAATATGGTTGTTACTTCGATATGTTTAATAGTTTAATATATGCCTTTAGAAAGATCAACTTTAATTATTAAAAGTCTCCCTCAATCATTTAATAATAATTTTGAAGCACATTAATTTTAGCTTTGAGTTTTCAACAGGAAGCACATAACTTATTAAATCCAAAGTATATACGTACTGATAAATATTAATTAAATTCTAAATAGACTACGTACATGAAATGTTCTCTGCTTTTATTTAGTTATAAAAGTAATACAATAATGAGTGCTTAAAAGAGAATACACGAAGGGTTTCTGTTCTATTAGACCCTTATTATCTACGAAAACATGCACTAAATTAAACAAAGCTGAGAAAGTAGTTATTCAAAGAGATCATTCAAGTGGCTGCATGTAACCGTTGTGACTGGCAAGCTTAATTAGTAGTGTTTTGGAGGTGGAGGTGATCTATAGTAATATTTGGGTGGTGGTGGAGACTTCAATGGAGGAGGAGGTGAGTTGTAGTAGTATGGAGGTGGTGGTGATGGAGAAGGTGGAGGTGGAGATTTGTAGTGGTAAGGAGGTGGAGGGGAAGGTGATGGTGGAGGTGGGGACTTGTAGATATATGGAGGAGGAGGTGAAGGTGATGGTGGTGGTGGTGACTTGTAGATATATGGAGGAGGAGGTGAAGGGGATGGTGGTGGTGGTGACTTGTAGACATAAGGAGGGGGAGGTGATGGTGATGGAGGTGGAGGTGATTTATATATGTATGGTGGAGAAGGTGAAGGTGATGGTGGTGGTGGTGACTTGTAGACATAAGGAGGGGGAGGTGATGGTGATGGAGGTGGAGGTGGAGGTGATTTATATATGTATGGTGGAGGTGGTGGTGGAGATGGTGGCGGTGGAGACTTGTAAACATAAGGAGGAGGTGGTGATGGAGATGGTGGAGGAGGAGATTTGTAAACGTAAGGAGGAGGTGGTGATGGAGATGGTGGTGGTGGAGACTTGTAAACATAAGGAGGAGGCGGTGATGGAGATGGTGGTGGTGGTGATTTATAGATGTAGGGAGGAGGAGGTGATGGAGAAGGGGGTGGAGGAGATTTGTAGATGTATGGAGGTGGTGGTGAGGGTGATGGGGGTGGTGGAGACTTATATTTGTATGGAGGAGGTGGAGAATGAGATGGTGGTGGTGGAGGTGGTGGTGACTTGTAGTGGTAAGGTGGGTGTTTTACATACTTTGGTGGTGGGGGATACTTGTAATGGTGTGGAGGTGGTGGTGGTGAAGCATAAGTGTAAGGCTTATCGGCAAGTACACTAGTGGCTAAGAGGCACAAAGCCACCCCAAATAACATTGTAGGCCAATTCCCCAAGGTTCCCATTTCTGGCAATATTTCGGCTCTTATTGCCAAAAAATGTAGCTCTTAATTAGAACTTGTTTGTAGTGATCGACTTGTTTGGTTAAGGGTGTGAGAGTTAGCCCTTTTATAGCAATCTTTCTACTCATTTTTGAATAAGACGTGTGTTTTTATTCAACATATAACAGCCTGGAGTGATATAATAATGGTATAAATTTTCTTCCAAATAGTACTAATTGGAGTTTTTAAATGCCAATGAAAGAGTGATTGTAGTTTCCCACAATGTGTACTCAACTTTTTTCTTTCATGGTGGCCATGAACAAGTCAATTGCAGAGTAGGTATATTTATGGCGTTGGACGGCTGGATATATAAGAGTGAAAACGTAAAAGCGTGTTGAGGAGAAGACAGGGTTGAACTGTTCACAAGCTGTGGAAATCAAAAACGGTGACGTACGAGTGACAATGCATTTATGTATAGTCAAGAAAACACAATGAATGTGTTGTTAATTGCATTGAAATCTTCTTGAGTTCTTTTTTTCTTTAACTAGTTTTTTATGTATGGCTAGCTCTCTAGTTTTGTCAAATTCTAGACTCATTAATTAGTGACGTAGCATGATATGAATGAACTTAACACTAATTATTTTTTATACATTTTTTCATCTATGTTAACAATGTCTAGATTAATAATTGACATATGCATGTGTCTTCTTTCCCTCCTTTCTTTCAGATATATGCTTTCAAAGGTGACATACAAATGTGGTGTTATATATTTATTCAAATTATAATATGTAATGTATACAATTATTAATCTCCAAACTTTAGATCCTAACGAATTGTAATCTTTAATAACATTGTACACCATAAAGAAATCTAGATATCTATCTTAAAATCAATTGACAATGCAGAGGAATAGTCTAAACTTTTATAAGCCACTATATATGCAAAATTATACATTTTTAATGTGAAATAAAACTCCACATTCTTAAACGCTCCCGCACATATGGCGTTATTGAAGCCAAACACTTGGACAACTCATACTCATATTGGTGAAGTTGAGCACATGTGGTCACTTAACCTAACACACATGTGGGTGAACTTGCTCAATTTGATACTATGAAAAAATCCAAACATTCATCTCAAAACTAATTGACAGTGAGAGGAATAGTTCAAACTCTTATAAGCCACTACGTAAGATTATATTTTTTTCCATGTGAGATAATATATACTTCACATTTACATACAATGTTCTAAATTAATTTATTGACACACCAATAATTAGTTTTTAGGGTTTATGAAATATAAGATCTGTTGGTGCATGGATAGACTCGCAAGTAAAACTCTTTGGGACACAATTGGTTCCCCCAAATCAATGTGAATGCGAATGTGAATGTGAATGCGAG
Source organism: Purshia tridentata (assembly GCA_003254885.1). Taxonomy (NCBI): domain Eukaryota; kingdom Viridiplantae; phylum Streptophyta; class Magnoliopsida; order Rosales; family Rosaceae; genus Purshia; species Purshia tridentata. The sequence continues at coordinate 8,449 of QANT01002803.1, forward strand.
AGCATACGTATCCTTATCCTCTGTTGCAGTTGATAATTATACTAATATTTATTTTCAGCTTAATTCTTGTTTTCTGTGTTTGTTTTTTAATTTTTCAAATGGAAGCTTCATAATTTATGAGAAGTAGTAAACCCCTATTGACGGAGTGGTGGCCGGGTTTCTAATTCAATAATGCAAAAGTTCCCAATTTAATTGTTCATTTCCTGATGTGTTTGTATACCTAGATATATCAATATATTTTATATATATACATATTTATGAGAAATAAATAAAGTTCCAATTTTCCAAATGGACTCAAATTTAATGATGGGCCATTTGGATTGGAAAAAATATTGGAATATAGACATAATTCAAAAAAACTAAATTAGAATTTTCCTAGCTAATTTTCTTGTTTGGATTTATAAACACAGAATTTAGTAAATTTAGAATGGAAAAACATATATATATATATACAATCCTTCTCTAGAGAGGATATCCGCAAATTTTAAATTTGCGGATGCAGACAGAGGGTGGACAATAGGCGAACAATGCGTGGATACAAAAGTGCAAAACACATCAGAACTTGTTGCAAACACATCATCTGTGTCAACATATTGTCCGCTCTTTGTCCACCATCTGTCCGCATCCGCAAACTTTAAAATTTGCAGACGTCCGCACTTGAAAAAATCTCTATATATATATATATAAACATTTTTCTGTAGTCACATAAACCACACTCCTGAAATTCTCATAATCATCCAATCGGTACGTTTTACAAGTGACCCCAGCCATTATTTCTTGGTTATTGAGTTTTAAACAGTAGCTCCAAAACAAATAAGGATCAAAAGTCAATGGGATTGAGACATTCCACGTTTCATGTAACAAAACTTCTTGTGCACACGACATGCAATATTATTTAAAATTCCATTCTATATATTTATTTTTTTCTTTGCCTTATATATATTTTATTTGGATATCAAATAAATAGCATAAATCTTTAGGCTGATAAAACAGTACGTTGAAATTTTTTATTAACAGCAAGAGGCAAAGAGGCATCATATATTATCATCATAGCATAATATTAATTTGACCCAAAGCTCTATGCTGATTGATGACTGCATATATCACATCTTAAATATAGCTTTTAAAATGGCTCAAGTTTGAAATTACAGATTGGAAAAGATAAGAATCATTAAGGGATGGGGGGGCCTGAGAAACAAGCCTGGCAAGTGTATTTTCCTTTTGCTTTTTGTTTTTTGGTTTTTAGTCTTGCTCAGTGTCAAACTTTCTGTAACTTTATAATCTTCTATATATTGGTGAAATAGGCTGAATGCTGCAGGTTACCAGAGAGCACAGACAATAACAAAACCTAAGACTATGCATTAAATGTGGTTCGATTAAGGGGTTCCTATATTTCTGTTTGTAGTAGAAAAAAGAAGAGGTGAAGAGAGAGAAACCACAAAAAAAAAAAAAACAAACAAANACAAAAAAAAAAAAAAAAAAAAACCTAGTCGCTAGAGAGGAAAAATCCCAATTATGGTCTTCCATGGCCTTGATATTCAAGATTATCGCAGGCTAATGTTTTAGCAATTAATAAATTTGAAGGGGCAAGTGTAGAAAAACGTTTCTTTAAAATCACATGAAATCGAGCTGCCTTGATGAGTCAACAGGACAAGTGTTCCCACTAGATGACCTAAGGTGGATCCGTCATGGGATGAATTGCTTGATTTTTGGAGCACAAGTTCAGTGTCCATGTCTGTGTATACTAGGAGATGACGTAACGTAAAATGAGGACACAAATGCTAAAACGAAAATCAAGTAAAAATGGAAAGATATCGACATTCTATATTTAGCAAGTTTGTTATTTATTAACTTTTTGTCAAAATAATTCATTGATTTTGGAGACACGAGTTTCAGTGTTCGTGTGCCTACATATGAATTGAGATAATTAACACAAGGTTAACAAAGGGACATAAGGTAAAAAAGCCAAGGAGAAGAAAACAAAGGAAAAAAAAAAGGGGGAAAGATATAGACATTCTATATTTAGAAAGTTTGCTTTTTATAATTTTTAAAAATAATACCTTGATTTTGGAGACACAAGTTTCAGTGTTTGCAAACATATATAGGAGACAAAAGGTAGAAAAGTCAAGGAAAAGAAAAAGCAATGGAAAAATACAAAGTATTCAATATGAAAATTACATTTGCAATGTACAGTTTTTTGTGAGAATATAATTCCATGATTTTCAATCCACCAGTTTGATAAATTGTCTATAAATGCAATATGCCTACAGTAAGACACCTAGAATAAATATTATTTAAGAGCAAATAATTTAACTCAAATGATTTGATTCGGTTAAATATATTCTTCATTTTGTTGTATTGTTTCATACAAAGTTATATAGTAAAATTAAAAAATAACTAATCCATCCAATTAATAACTGCAGTATTATATTGTTACCCACTATTCCATCGCGCCATATATATCTCTCTCTCTTTTCTATTTATTAGTTTACTATATTGCATGTATACTTAAAAAAGTTTATTGACATACATAATATATAGGGCGTTTCAAAAGGCTAGCGTGCAATAAACTAAACACAAGCTCACAATGATTTTTTAATCAATAATGTTATTTATCCCATTTTTATACTACTTTTTATATTATTTTACGTGTTATCGCTTTAGTTACTAGATATGGTTCTTCTTTTAATTTTAAGGTTTATATTTTTATTTTTTAGTGACTTTCAGTATACGCATGAATGTCATATAAATTATCACATAAAGTGATATGAAGTTGTGGTATAAAAATATGAAAAGTGTAGAATTATTATTTTCTAATTAGGAAAATGCATGAGGTTAGCTGGGAAGCCTAGAACTGGTCATTTGATCGAGTCTCATCAACTTGAAAACGTATCGGTGCTACAGCTAATGATAGTTGCATTGTAACATGCATTGACCAAAAAGGTTACATATATTAGTTGCTAGAAATTATGCAGGTATTTGGTAACTTAAATGAAAATGATATGCTACCAATAGGCTAGAGTCATGAGTAAATTAATGATTTGCTACCACCGTCATGAAATGAAATAATTTTTACATACCCACCAAGTTGTTAAATTCAAAATTTATTCCATTGGAAGGTTCCTAAGGAAACCTAATCTCAACTACTACCTCTTACAAATTCAGAGAACTTCTTCATGTGCGGTTGATTTCTATGTTAATGTTTTGTGTATGTAATATATATTCTAGATTGTTTATAGATACATGCATATGAATGAAAACCGTTGTGTAAAGCTAGTGGGATCCCATTATCTAATTGTTAATTAATAGTTTGGACAAAGAAATTGGAATGTCTGCAAAACTTCAATTATTTTGATTTGTGAGGGTTGGAAACTTCATATATATATATATATATTAAATGATGGATCCCTCTGTGGAGTCACATGAGTTATTTTGTGTCGATCCAAACTATTCATTTTTTATATCTTCATTTATAGGTTATCCTTGTAAAAATTTAAATAAATCATAAATCATTTATTTATCTAATTTTAATCAAATAAACAGTAATTCTTTAGAAACCCCCTAATCACAAAAAAACTTTCCTAAGCCCCCACTCATTTAGAAACTCTCCCAAAACCCCTTGAAATTTATAATACCTTATTTACCCCTCTGACGTGCTCTGACGCAAGCTGATGTAATTGACACGCGCGCTGACGCGTGCACTGACGCATAGTGTAACTATATTTTCGAAATACAGTGTAATTGTATTTCTGAAATACAGTATAACTGTGTAACTATATTTCAGAAATACAATTACACTGAAACTGAATTTCAAGAATACAATTACACAAAAAAAATAATTACAAATAATTACACTATTATTTTTCAACATAAAAAAAACTTGTATGTCCAATAAAGAAAACAGTTACACCTTAACTAAACTTTCGCTAAACAAAATAGTTACACCTTTGCTAAAAAAACAATTACACCTTCATTGAAAAAACAATTACATCTGAACTAAACCTTCGCTAAACAAAAGTTACACCTTTGCTAAACAAAATAGTTACACCTTCGCTAAAAAAACAGTTACACCTTCGCTACAGTTACACAGTTTTACTAAAAAAACTCAAACCCGAGGCAATATTGTTCGATCTCAAACTAAAATCCTAGGCAATGTTGCCATCGTAGTCTAGATTTGTTTCCACCTGCAAATTTAATTCATCANTAATTCATCATATTTCAGGGGCACAATTTCAACATAAACATATAATTACACTATTATCTCTATGATTCATCTTTAACACAGAAAATGAATGAATAAATCTTTAAAAACTAGCCAAAGTTGTATGCCCCAAACTTGATCTCATCCAAAAAGCCAGGTGTACCAGATCATCTTTAACACAGATTTGGTAATTGAACGCTGCCACGACCCTGGGCTTATCTCCTTCGAAATGGGCAGTGTGTTGGCGTCGAGACGACGAGAAGATCACTCCAGCAGACTCGGGACAATGAAAAGAAGCTGTCCCTAGCAGTCCGGTAGCTCGTCCTCGCCGGAATTAACGGATCGTCGACGAGGGAACTCAACTCTGCCTAGACTCAATCTGGCGTCGGCACGTGGTTTCCGGGCAAGTGGAGGGCAGGTAGAGGAAGAAGGAGAAGAGACGAGAAGATTGGGACCAGTCTCATCAGTAATCGTTGCCGGACGATGGAGCACGCGTCGTCAACTAAGCTCGGGAAGGGAAACCAGATGTGAGAGAGAAAG
>QANT01002805.1:0-14276 GCA_003254885.1 Purshia tridentata
ATAATGAAGTATCACTTGTTAGGTTAGCTCTATATTGTAATTAAAATATTCGATGATCATAGTTATTTATTATTTAAGTCTCTATACAATGATTACTATTATAAAAAATTGAATAAATTTGAAATCACTAAAATATTTAATTGTGGTTGAATAAATTAACGAATATAATGACCACCGTAAATACTAAAAATAATGATCATTTAATCAAATAATTAAACAATTTTTAGTTTACCTAATTTTCTGTATAGATGATCCTTGGATAGAGAGTTAGACAATTGACGATTCCGATTATCAAACTAACAATAACTAGTAAATTGAATTCCATAAGAAATATCTTATTATGGTTAAAATAAGGTTTAACAGTAAATTGTGATTGGTCTAGTTAGTCGAAGATAAAAACTCTCTCCTACACACCTAAGTTTTAACTTTAACTCATTTAAGCGGCCTCCATACTATTATGATTGATCAGTCGGTTGAAACATATTTTTCTAGTCATACATGATGTTGATGGTTGTTCTTGTATGATTTTTATGCAATTAGTAGGTATAATTAAAATATTTTCTATGAATTAGTCGGTTAATTCAATTGGTGAAACAAGTAAAAGATAGATTTAAAGTATAGTATATATTCGACATCTTTCGGTGTCTTTTTATGGGAAGAAGAATATTAAGTATTTATACTTTTGTTTAAAATTAAAATGATAGAAACCCATACGTAGTTAACTTTGGACTCCAATCTTTTTATGCCAACATCTTCATGTTATATTATTTTATTGAATGACACTAAAAAATGCAATTCTTTAAACACATTTTTCTCTCTCTATATCTCATGAGTCTCATTCCATGTAAAGAGGTATAAGAGTAAAATTGAGTGTTATATATACTTCTTTATTAGTGTGGTAATTCTTTTCACTTTTAGTCAAATGAGTTGAGGTAAAAGTTAATTAAAAAGTATTGTTACATATCTCAAATGATATGGAAATGTATGTGTTAATTTTTATTTTTTATTTTTGATTATGTAGGAGGGAGAATCGAAATTCTATGCAAGGGTCAATTTAACCATCCTTTCGACTAGACCACTCAATCAATTGCATATAGTTACTTGGTATGAATAAATGAGTGTAGGAAGCACTGCCACATTATCTAAAACACACATTTGAAATTCCTAACGATACTTTTTTTTATATTATAGACAAATTTTGAGTAACTGTGAAAGTCATGTATAATTACTGCTGAATTGAATTTGTAAGTGCTAAATATTTCCCTCTTAATATAAAAAAAAAATGTCACAAATTTGAATCACCTTATTGTAGATTAAAAAAGGAAAAACTCATTTAAGACAATAAAAGAAGTTTACACATGGATCACTCCCAAGCTCACTTAAAAAAGACCCCATAAGCCAAATGCCAAGTGCCACGTATATGTCCTTAGGGTGCATATGCATGCTTTGTTGGTCCAATTTGAATGATTAATTAACCTCGTTTAGCCAATCTAAACAAGAGGGTGTCCTAACTAAATACCACATGTGCCGTGACTCATATGACCAACATGTGAAATAATTAATTAATGGTAATTAATTTTTTTCTGTCCAAATGAAAAAAACAAATTAAGCAAACTCCATGCCTGCCGCGTATTGGATGGGATGGGAGTGCTTTGTAGTTGTCTTGTTATATGATGACTAGATTTAAGTCGGTGTTGCTGACGTGTAATTTGGATATTTGGATGGGATTAGACAGACACTGTGGGTTGATGTGACCTCATTTCACTGTGTCACCAACCACACAACCTTAGCTATATACCATTTTTCTTTTCTTTTTTCAACTTTTTACAGCTTTTATTTATCAGCAAAAATAAATAAAAGAAAGATTTTTTCAGCTTTCACTTAATTAGAGGCTAATCAAATTCAAGATTTACTTTAAATGAATCTTTAATGAATGGTTGATGGCTTAAATGAAATTTTAGGACATATTAGAAGAAAGAAAGCAGATTGCATGTCTAGTTTGGTACTTATTTTAATATCAGACTTGTAATCTTAATTATTGTGTGAGATTAGAGAGAAAAATAAAAACTAAGTAGAAATAGAAATAGAAAAAAAGACTAAAATTGTAAGTTTAATACCAAAACGGGTATACAATCCGTGCTCTTAGAAGAAATTGTTAGGAAAGTAAGGAATTTGGACCCACAAAAATGGAAAATAAGAATGAAGAATATGTTTTATGAAATAAATATGACCAAAATTAGACAAACAAAAAAGAATCCTAAATTCCTAATAGCAATAAAAATCTATATCTACTCCTTAAAAAAAAACAAAAATAAAAATCTGTGTCTGTAATTCTGGGCAGGTAGTGATTTTAGCTTTGAACCAACTCAATCAAGGTCACGAGGCAGAGTCCATCTTGTCACGTTATATGCTTTAATTATATACAACATGTCATTGGCTTATTTTCATGTCCAAGAGCTACTTGCCTCCACACAAATGTTTGTACATAACGTCTAGAAGTTGCATTCATATTGATAAAGCTTGTCACGAACTATTTGTACACAATTGCATTCATTTTGTTAATGTGTCACATCAAACACAACAAGTACAGTTTAGAGCTAGCTTACTAATTATCGATCCAATTGAGACTTAATTGATCATTCATTAAATGCAAATAAAAAAATATCTAGATTATTTAACCAAACAAATCAATGTGGCAAAGCTTTATTGGTTTTTTCAACTAGGAATAAATTTTTTCTTTGGCCGGCAACTAGGAATATTAAATAAAAATGATCAACAATTTATAGCCACGTAGAAATTTTAAAAAGTTTATAGTGTGCTTTCTAATTTTATATTTGAGTGGAGATGGTGAGTCATATATGAGTTATGTGACCCAATCATACTTTTCTGTGAGGCGACTATACTTTTCTATTTAGAGTGAGTTAGAAGATTGATTGACTGAATTAGATGAGCAATGAAGACTCAATCTATTTTGTATGTTTAACTAATTGAGTAAAATACTTTTTAGGGATGTTTCTTAATTCATATTGGCTCAAATATTTGTAGATGGAAAAAGGAAAAAGATGAGAAATATAGTTCATACTTCTATTCATGCTTTAATTAAGTTGACTGACAACAATTTTGAAAGAGGACTCTCTACCCTTTAGAGAGAAAAGTTGGTCAATGCAATCACTTTTTGATCATTTAATCTTCACCTATTTACTTTTCTACTATAATGTAGATTTTCCATCATCAATTGTCGTGTAATTAAAGAGAATTCGATCTCTTTAATTAAGAGAAGTGTTTTCTAAAGAAAATTGAAGTATAGCCCAAAATCAATTGATAATAGATGAAGAGGCACAACACTTTATAAATTATTATAGAAGACCTTATATTCTCTATGTTGAAATTTAGATTTTTTTCTTAACACGACCTTCATGTATGGCTCATTCAAGCCAAACACGTGGACGCAGTGGCAAAGTTAGCCCAAAAATTTAAGGTGGGCTAAAATGGTAGAAAATGATTTTTTCTGCTAGATTGAGTAGGCTATAGTATAAATTTATTCCAAATTATGCCTAAATACACACAATATGCTGAAAGTAGATGGGATATAGCATGGGTTAGCCAACCCTGTCTACGCCCCTGCGTGACAACTCATATTAGAGAATTTAGGAGCTCGATCATAAGATAATTTGGCCCAACACATGAATTGTCTACTTTGATATCACAAAAGAAATTGAAATATCTAATTAAAAACCAAACGGTAATAGTCTAATAGGTAAAAGAACCCAACATCTTATAAACTACTATAAAAAGCCATACATGGTTGGATATTTCTCACAATATTTGGTTACATATACATGATATACTGTAGATGAATGAGGACTTGAAGCAATGTTTTATAATTTAAACTTTTTGTGGAATTGATTGTGCTTGTCCATATATATATTAATGGCCTAAAATTGGTGTCTTTTCACTCTCATCATGTTGATCCTGTTTCATAAGGGGTGGATGTGGATCATGTCTCGTCTAATGGACCTAATTTCTGCCTGATTTGATCAGAAAACGTCATATTCAAGTTGGTTTAGGCCTCACGCTTGGCTATAAGTGTCTCCAGCTTGGCATGCACATGCACATAAATTTTGATCTGAACACATGAGCTCCAGTCAAAGCCTAACTGTTTTGGATCCCATTAGAAATGTGTGATCAAATACAAATATCATACATTAGATAAGTACATTAATGTCTATTATTAGGTATATTAACAAAAGTAAACAATAATTTAAGGAGAACATGTGTGCAAGTATCTAAAAGCAAAACAAGTAAGCATGCATGGTACTCAAGCCAATTCCTTTTGGGGTAAAATAAAATTAATTCCTTGGTGCACTGACCAAATTTTTGGATGATTTGGAAAGCCCAAAACTCACAATTGGTGTTAAAAACTAGAAAGCCCAACTTTTGGTTGTTGGACTGATTGGGTCATTTGTTAAAGTTTGGATTGAACTTGATATTTACTTTTGATCTGAACTATATACTAAAATATTATCTTATGTTTGGTGGTGCAATATGGGATTGGACTATTTTCCAATTTAATCATAATAGTCCAACAGTTGGGATAAGTTCACCTCATATTTTTATATAAAATTGCTATGTTATCTTGGACTATGTATAATCCAATTGTAAGTGACCATCCATTTTCTGGTTATCAAACATGCATTGGTCATGAACTATTGTCCAATATAATTGGAATCCTTTAATCTAGTCTCACATTTAGTGCAAGAATGAGGTTTGTAATGAAGATACAGCCAAGATAAAATGTAGATAATAGAATATAATTTTGTATTATTGATGTCAATCATTGATACATGATCGATAATTCCCAGGTTTTGGCCAAGTAATTGAACAACCAAATTCCCAAGAACTACTTCCTACTCCCACATTAATTATCTAAAAGACCATTCACATTCATAGACTCAAGTCCAGTCTATGCATGGACCACTAAACCCACGTGAAAAAGAGAGAGAGACAGAGATAGAGACAAAGACAGAGACAGAGAAACTTCAAAATATATGTACAAATGGAAGTCATGCAAACAATTAACAAGGAGATTAACTCAATATACATGTGCTTTGAGGGCCTTGAATTCAATGATCCCTTTGTAAAGAGCCTGCCTGTTGAGTGGCATGGTGTCCTCAGTTTTGGAGGCATGACCCTGCAGGTTTGGGACAGTACCCTCCATTGTCATCACAACCAGCCCATCATCTCTGGCTTGCTTTGTCAACCGTTTCTTGCGGTACTCTTTGTTGTTTGATGAAGGTTCCACAACATCATCTGCAAACCTAACACTCTTCTTGGATTGAGTTTTCTCAGACCCTACAGACACCAAAAACCAAATTAAATTATGACGCAAAATAATTAATGGAAAATAAGAGGAAGCTATAAAGAGAATTGAAAGTTTTGCATACGTACCACCCAATTTTTTGGGGTGATGATGATGATGATGATCTTGGGACTTACAAAGCAAACCACCCAATTCACATTCAATGTTCTTCATGAAATGAGAGAGGAGACGCTTGTGGACTTGGTGGGCAAGGAGAACCACACTTCCAGACACAGCAAACACAGCCATGAACCCAACTCCAATTGAGTTTTCCATGTCTCTCTCTCTGTCTTCTCTTGCAATGGCAATTTGGGTCAAACACTATGAACATTTTCTACCAAAAAAAGGCACATGGAAAATCCAAGAAAACCCAATTTTTTAATGGGGAATTGTTGTTTGAATGAGGTTGGTAGCATGTGTATATATATAGTGTGAAAAAGAGGACGATGAATTCAAGGGTATACATGGTCAATGATATTGACCATATTAAGAAGGAGGGACTTCAAATAGATTTAGATTAAAAATTTAGGAGACAATCTAGATTCTCGGGATCGATTTATTAATGTTTTTCATGTCTCCTCTGTAATTGGAAAAGCGTAACAACTTGCTGTTTTTATCTGGATTGCTATTGTTGTTTTGTTATTTTGGTTAATTTGCAATGAATAAAGAGAGCCTCCATAATTTTTTTTTTCAGGAAAAAAATTNAAAAAAAAAAAACATATTTCCTTTACATGCATACCAACCAAAAACAAAATAGGGGGCAAATTAGATGGATACTTATTTAATGTAGGAAAGAAAAATGAAGGGTAATTAAGCAATGAAAATGACTTTATATGGTAGCATGAACTAGGCAACATGGCTTAACTTGTACGTATTTTTCAGCCTTTTATTAAAAAAGAAAAATAAATCATAAAGTAGTTTGTCGATATGCAATGTATTTTTGAGTTGTACGTTTGGAGAAAATACGTCATCATGTACAAATAATCAAATTCCACTTAATTATTTTTGTGCACAAACTATAAATGTATCCAAGAATTTCTCCGAACACATATAGGGGCAAGATAACAATTGGTTTATTGATGATGTTTAATCACACATCCTTTAAAATCTAATTCATACAGGCTTATGATGAACAATTTTTCATTCAAAACCATCATCCTACTTCTCTCAAAATATCTACCTTTTTTTCTTTTCTTTGGTAAAGTGATATTATCTTTTTCTTTTCTTTTTTACAACAATGATATGATCTAGTTTTTTATTATTTTGTTGGTAAAAATATCATATGTTAACAAGGAAAGATATGACAAAGAAAAGATTTGAAAAATAGAAAGAATTTACGTTTGTTTCATTCTCTAGACGATCTATCTCACAACTCTTAATTGGAATTAGCATGTTAGGCAGAGTTTCTAGAATAAGGCAGAGTTTCTAGAATAATTAATTAATTTCCCCCCCAATAGCTCAACTTTGAAGAATTCAATTGAAGATTCCAAAGAATTTATTTATATAGTTTATGTGCATCCTTTCTTTGACCCTAAAAAATTAAAACAAACTAAAATAAAAACCGAGTTGAATGGGGCAATTTTGTCAATCCAACTATTAACTGCTCTCGCTCTTGTTTTAGAGGAGTTGTAACTTGTAGACGAATTGCTTCTATTTTTTATTGTTTTTATTATTATTATTATTTTTGGCTATGAAAGGCTGACACCCAAATGAAAACAAATTAAGTTAAAACTATCCTGGGCCTAGCCACCAGTTAGGTCCTCAAACCCAGCACAAGCCCAAATCTAATGCCCACTTACACCCTTGGATTCAGATTACACACTCAGCCGGATCTCCTTGCCATTTCTAGCCCAAAATATAAAGCCTAAAACTCAGCCGAAAACTTTAGTGCTCAATGCTTTATGTTTGGTTTTTGGGATTTGACCACTTTTAACACTCTTAAATTTCTTCAAAATTGCATAAGTTCTCACCAAGCAACCAAAATATAATGAATGATTTCAACATTCTCTAATGAATGTTAAACTCTTTAAAGCTGGTACATCTTGTTAAAATATGCCAATATTTGCTAAACAATAAGCTTTGATAAATCAAACGGTATGGCCACCAAGGTACATCAACTCCCCATGATATATTGATATTATTAGACATAAGTACATCACACCGATTCAACATACATCTAAGCTAACCAACCAACATATATGTATCTCTCATCACTCATCAGTACACATAAATACATATTAGCAGCAATACCACACACATGAATGACTAAACAAACACAATTACACAAACCCATTTGAGCATGCATCTTAAAAATCCCAAAGTATCAATTTTGTGGCAAACCCATTTCACCAACTGCAGCAATTTTAATCCTCAGTCTCAACCTCTCATGAGGTGGTGATGTAGAATATGGGGTGGAGCATAAGGTGGATGAGCTTGATGCAGACACATGAGAATGACAGGAACAGCACCCCATACACGATCCGCATACCCATTTTAAGTGTATTGGTCTCAACTCAGATCACAGATCCAAAACCAAAACAGACATATATGTATATTTATATTGAAAAAGAGAGAGAGGGATTGGAGTTTGGATATGAAGTTGGGGAGAGAGTGGATAAGGATTTTTCTATTTGATTTGATTCGATCTGTACGTTTGAATTTTATATCTGATCATACGTGTCAGTGGTATGCAGCTCTGACTTGACACGTCGAAAATTGGGTGAGGAATGTTACGTGTGGAGCTTGGTTTATTGCACCTGTACTGTGTTCGAATATGCATTCATTTAATTGCATCATTGGCATTGGGGCTTTTATTGTTAAGAGTTTGGCTCTATGGATGGATTTGGTAATATGTGTTAGTGTGAATAAATTTATGCTTATCTATTCTTGGGATGTTATGACTTGGAGATTGCAATGTTTATTTGTGCTTCAAGAGTTCTTTATAAAAGACTCACTGGTCATCTTCTTAAACTTAAATTTTCTACGTGTCTTGTTTTTGTTTTTGTTTTTTTTTTATTTGGTATATTAATTTAAAGGTTTAAGTAATTTCATTCCCACTCAAAAAATGATATGATTTTATTTTATTATTTGTTCTTTACTCTTGAATAATAAATATACGACTACTATTAATTGTGATATTATTTGCTTAGAGATTCCATTCTTGCTTTAATTTATCATTTATCTAGTCTCAGTGACTTGAGATTAAATAAAAAAATAAAGCAAAAGTTAAACTTGAACCGAAAATGCTGTTAAAAAATTTGAGTTCAAATGCAAGCTTCAAATGTTGAGATTAAGAATCTATAGGCCATGGCAATATGCATATTATATGCAAAAGATGGAACTTCTCAAAACCATGGGCAAGGATTAATTTCTCATCATTCTCATCCCCCATCTGTCATCCATTTAAGTTGGGAAAACGTTTGTTCAGATTTTCAAGAAAGACATTGGAGCATAAATTTCAGCCTTCCCATTATTTTTTAACTGAACTAATCAAAGAGTAAGCCATCTTCACGTAGCTGATGATTACATATGATTTATCAAAAACTTGAAAACTAAGCATACAAAATCACCTGAAACAATTATTTTAATAGAGGAAATTATAGGGCACTATAGACCTTTGAAATAAAGCTGTTGGCACATTTTAGATGAGCCATGTTGAAGGATCTTTTGGTTCGTACCCTTTGTACCACGTCTGATGCATGCGAACCCAATTCGAACCATCTGAAGCATTGGCAACCTGAAACACAATAATATTACCCTCTTAGGAAATGTTAAAGCACAACGGTGAGCAGACACTAACCAATCACAATCTCATATCTGACCTTTGAACTAAGTATAGCAGTCCCTATTGCTGCATGAGTCTCCTCTCCTACAATGAGTTGTAATGTCAAAAGAGCAGCAGAAATTTGCAAGTATATGGAGCTAAAACCTAGCTGTTCATGATAGCTCTAAAAATATACAACCTTTTCCACATTGTCCATAATCATCAAGTCAAAAAATTCATCATTGAAAAGCTCATTATCTTTATTAGTGATAGAAACTTTCATATATACATGTTGAATAAAAGTAAAACAGCTCTAGAGAAGTTGGGGGTAACTACTAACTTATTATGACTGTGAGGTTAGACCAAAAAAAAAGAAAGTAAATTGTGATCTAAGTTTCACCTCCAAGATATGAATAAGAAGATGCATGCAGCATTCCAGTGAGCTGTCTCTCGGAATGAAAATGAAAGAATATGTCTTGCCTTTGGCAAAATGAATGTTAAAGAATGACATCACAATAAGCAATTAGTACTGCATCACAGCAGCGGCATAAAATTGATAAAACAAACTTCTGAATCTAAAAATTCACCAAAGATCTAGAAAATATATTGGTCCAGATAATCTGGTACTTTTCTGCAAGAAATAATATAATCATACAAGTAAATTGATTAATTTACTATAGCTATGAGTGATGGCCTATTGGGCTTCCATTGAATTTTATTGAACTAAAATGAAGACAAGTAAAACAATGACAATAAGTTCACAAAATCAAGTTTGCTTACTGTGAACTTATCATGATCCACAGATCATATGATACATTTAGTCATAAGTTCTCTCAACAACCAATCAAATCCTACAATGGTTGTTAGCTCTTAGAATACATGTTTAAGTTTCTCTGTCCACAATTAAAACTCAAAAGAACGAGAATGTCAGATTGATGCTAATTAAACAAATAAAGATTGAATAGACACAGCATCAAAAAGTAAAAATCATGTTGGATTGCACAAATAGAAGAGGGGGGGGGGGGGGGGGGGGGGGGGGGGGGGGGAGAGAGAGAGAGAGAGAGTCCCACCAGATAATTCCCATTTATGGAACTTCACTAGCCATGTACTCGGACCAATTTGTGTAGGTAATACCCCATCTACCCAAACCCGAAATTGTTTTCCCTGTTTGTCTCCAAAGCAGCTTCTCAAAGAATTTATGCAGTCAACAATAGGTTGCTCAACACCAGAAGGATGGACAAACGTGGCAGATGGACACTGACCCAAGAAAAACATAACTAAAGATTAGTAACTGATCAGAACACAGTTAAGATGCAAAAAGGGATCCCATGATGTGGAAAATTATTAACCAATGCCCATTTAATTATAAAAAGAAAAAAGTACCATAAATAAACCAGAAAATTTAACGTTTAACAGTCATTTTAGTCAATAGGAACCAATTTTATTACCTTGTTACTAAACTATTTTACAGGCTGAATAATAACTTTTGGGAGCGATTTCTCTTTATTAAGATGTCATACATTGGAGAATGCAGCATGCATTCAAGCAAATCGAGTAGGTTCACACACAGACATGCAGATAAAACATCTGTACACACTGTCCAAGCATAACACTCTTGATTTGTTTTAAGTTCACAAACTTCAAAAACTACCGAAATGTCAATATTGATAAATGTGTAGCATGCATACTTAACAGGACCCAAGAACTTCATATCAGTTCTCATGTAATATATGGCACTCCATTGCTTTGTCCAATCACCACAAGATTAAGTTTTATTTGTATATAAATGAGTATCACAAACTGGACCGTCCACCACATGGCGTCATGCATTTAATTTGTGTACAACAAAAGAGTAATTGAAAACAAAGAAAACAGATATGAATTCTAAGTTAGTGCCTTCTATGCCATATACAAAATGAGAAGTGCGCACCTTTTTTCTTTTTTCTTTTTTTTCTGACTACAAATTTATTAAAAGAACGGAACAAATACGATCATGTTAACTAGGAATTACCAGAAAGAAAATTGAAAGTATTTATAAGAAAAATCTAAATGTGATATGCTAAAGATGATAATAACTCTGACAACGTAAACTTGCACACTACATATCAGCTGGTGTAATCTCATTAAACTCAATATTCAAAAGAAAGGAAGATATTAAACATACACAATCGGCTTTCACACTGGCCAAATATATCTCTGAATTATCAATTTCAGCACGTCTCCATTTCTCATAGAATAAGAAGAATTCCACTACAATATGACCAGGGTTCAAATTTTCCAGCAAGCAGTGTGAAGCATCTGCAATATCTCTTGGGGGGATATTTGGACCTAGCTTAAAGTGACCAATAGCTTGTATGATTCCAGCTGCACATCTCTCTGATGCATGAATAATCCTCGTGTTACCCTTAGCATTTTCAGCATGCCACTGCAACAATTCTTCTTGGGCATTGCTAACCTGCATGATCGGGAATAATTAAAACAACTGTAAATTAATGAAGACAACCTCATTTCTCAGTTATAAAATAGGGCGTGAGAATAGGTGAGCTACAAACCATGACACCATATACTTCCGGAATGCTAAAAAGCTCCGCATCATTTCCAGAGTCACCACAGACAAGAGTGTTGACGGGAGGATTTCCCTCTGCCTTAAATTTCTTAAGCAAATATGCAAGAGCTTGTCCTTTACCAGCACCTTGTGGTAATATATCCAAATCCATTCCTCCACTATAGATTATCTTAACATCCAACTGACCAAAGATGAGCCAAAGATGAAGCAACGACTCAAAAGTCAGTAACAAAAATACACTATGATATGCTGAAAGCAATAACTTTTCCTTTGGCAAAAATTACACAATTTTTTTTTGCAGGGTTGCAGTATATATGCAACAACACTTTCTAAGAGTTATATCTCACCCCACGCTTTTCCAAAACCTCTGAAAGAGCCTTTGTCACTGCTTGAGCCTTGTCTTTCTCGACAAAGAAGCTAACCTTGTGTGGTCGTTGCTCTGTTTCTGGCTGCATTCCACATAAAGTTCAATTGTTCAGAAATTTCATATACAAACCATCGAAAGAATTCAATACATCAAACAACCAGAGACACTAATCAATTGCCATAATCTATAAATTCTACCTGAAGTTTAAGTCCAGGAACTTTACTTGCTTCCTCTTTGACTATGTTCCTATCCCATTTTTTATTTAGAACCTCAACCCAACCATCATCTGGAACCATTGAGTTACCATATGTTATCTCAGTTCCCACAGACATTATTGTTATATCTGGAGTCAACATGGGTTTCTCTTTCCTCAATTCTTTGTACAGTGTTGGTGACCTCCCAGTTGAAAAAACTAGCAGAGAATCGTGACGATAATGGGCTTCCCACAAAGAATTAAATCGGAGCAGAGAAAGGTTCTCAGCATCATGATGATCAACCTGCAATGAAAAAGTACTTGTCCAATAAAATCACTGCACAAAGGAAATGAATGAGAGACCACAATGGCACAGTCAATTATAGAACCCACCATTGTGTGATCAAGATCTGAAACTATCATTAGACGGGCAGGAGCTTTGAGCCGATCCATGATATCCTATAACCAACGCAAACCTGTATTTGATTTTACAATATTTAACCCTAAAAAAAATCTATAATTGTCTAAAATAATAAGAAAACAGTCGCAAACATCCATGATTATCCCAAACTCAAAGAATTGCACCTCGTCTAAAAATCTTTAAAACGATCCTACATCAAATAAAAACCCGAATTTTCTTATTTATTAAATTCTGAATCCAGCTAATTGCCAAAGCTCAATCCGAGTGTAGACAATTCAAAAACCAAAAATAAAAGAACATTCAATAGCTCAAATCTCCGAGTTTCCTTTCAGTTCCTACACCTTTTTCTTCGCAACAACCCAACAGTTACACAGATAGTTCGAAAAGAACAAAGAGCAAAGTGAAATTCAAACCAAACAACGATGAATCAATGAAATGATGCAATAAGCAGAAATTGCAGAAAGCACCTGAAAACTTGAGAGCGAAGGTTCGATTTTGCAGAGCCTGCAAAAATGGAGGTGGAGATTTTTAGGATTGGGGAATTTGGATTGGAATGAGAACTGAAGTGAGTGAGTAATTGTAAGGTTTACATAAAACGAACGAACAAAGCGATAGATAATGGAAACGGGAATTGGATCCAAATTCGTTGGCGCTTCTTTTGTGGCCAAGTGAGCCAAAAAATAAGAATAAAAATAAAAACATTAAAAAAGAGGTTATAATGGAAATTTTGTGTTGGACACGTGTCAGTGAACGGTGAGAGGGTTGGTATGTGTGTGGGGACCACTTTGGGATGAACTGACGGTGGTGAGAATGTGGGAGCAGACGTGGCCGGTTATGATCGTGTAATGGTGACGAGGATCCGGGGTGGGTGGATTGTGGGATCCACTAACTCTTTCATGAGCAATCGTTGATCTTGTGCTTGTACACATGAAGCCACGAAGGAGCCCCGAAACCGAAAGCGGAAATGACAGATTATTCTTTTTGTTTTCAATATTATTTGAAGGGCAACGAATGTGTTAGGCAAAAAATTGTGGATAGAATGTAGCATATTCCTTTAATATGCTTTTATTTATTTTTTATTTTTGGAAAAAATAATTTGTAATCAAACTCTCTCATAACAGAGTAGAATAAAATATTGTTAAACTAATCATTTGCTAATTGATTATTGCAAGGAGTCTATTTTTACTTGCCGCAAAAAGTGATAATGAATATTACTACTATGGTAGATGAGTAATATAGTTGTGACACGAGAGTCATTAAACTTGTTCACTAAATGATGGAAGCTTATAGCTCTAGAGATTAAACATTTATTTATACGTTGAAAGTTTCAAGTTTATATCCACTCTCTCAAATTTTCTATCTTACAATTAAAATTTCAAAGTATTTAACTTAATGTACAGGATATAAGATATAGTATATATCATATCCTAATATTATACTATATCATAATATTATGATATGATATAAATTAATTATGAATTATAGTATTAGCCAATTAAGATATAGGGTATAGTGTTTATGGTTTAGGATTTAAATATTTTAAGATATAATATAATATTATAATATAAATTATTAAATAAACTATGCCCTCCTCCCCCACCCAGCCA
>QANT01002807.1:0-12101 GCA_003254885.1 Purshia tridentata
TTTTTTTAAGTTGTGTTTAATATTCAAGTAATAAACACAAAAAAGAAGCTAAAAATGCCTAAAAGCCTATTTGGGCCTAGCCCGACCCGGCCCAAAAGCCCGCAAGACCCAAGCCCGATGGGCGGGCCTTAGGCTTGTGTATTTAAGCCTAAGCTCGGCCCAGCCCAGCCCGAAAATCCTATTGGGCTCCTCTTATCCAAGCCCGGCCTATTGTTGACCCCTAGCTATAATAACCGCTATATATACATACAAAAATTCTCTTTGCAGGACATCTATTCTTTAACTAAAAAACGGACATGGGTATTTATATGACATTTTGTCATCTTTAGGCAATATTTTACATGGTTCAATTTCTATATTTTATGTTATAGAATTATTGTTTGAGATTGTATTTTAAGTTTTATTTCTCAGTTGACAGGACTGTTTCTAGATTTCACCCTAAAACTCGGAGTGATCTTAAGAGATCCAATATTAAGGAAAATCCTATTGAAATTAAGCCAAAACCTCCTCCAAAATTAGACTAACCCAACTTGTAAAATCCAAAGAAAAACACTACTATTATATAGCAGCTACCTCTACTAGAACCAAAAGGTTCTCTGACCAAATAACAAATGCCATATCAATCACATTCACCCAAATACATGAATATCTATTAGATAATACTTCCTGATGGCCCTTAGCTCCTGTACAATTAGGAATACTTTGTATTACTTGTGCCTTACGTCATTGGGCCTCTATTATACTTCTATAAATACTGTTATTTGTTAATGAGAAGATTATCAATTTTACCAAAACTCACATGGTATCAACAGCAGGTTAGGGTTTTTACCCCCTCACCCGTAACCCTCTTTTCTTTTCCTTGCCCTTCATCATGTCAGCAGTGCCTTCTACACCTTCTTCCTCTCTTCCTGGCCGAACGTCGCTACCTTTTTCCATCTCACGGATTCCAACTACCTACTTTGGGTCAGTTTGATGCATCCGTTCTTGGTTGGTCATGACTTGATGAAGTGTGTTGATGGTTCTTCTTCCCCACCGTTTGCTACTCTTCCTTTTGATGCTGATGCCGCTACTGATGCTGCTGCTGATGCTCCATTTCTTCCTAATCTGGCTTGTCTCTGCTGGCATCAATAGGATCAACTTGTCCTTAATTATATTACTTCCACCTTGTTTGAGAGTATCCTTGCTTTTACCCTTCATTAACACCTCTCAGGAGTTTTTTTGCCAACACTTCACTCAACGCTCCATCACTATTCAAAAGGGCTCCAAGACTCTCTTTGACTATCTCTAAGAGGCCAAGCACCTGGCTGACTCTCTCGCTTCTATTAATGATCCAATCTTTGACATTGATTTGTTCTCGGTTGTACTTCGTGGTCTGGGCTCTTACTACATTATGTTGGTTACTGCACTTTTTAACTCTCCTCCATTGCCTTTTTTTCAGGATATTTGTTCTCAACTTCTCTTTTTTGAGGCACAGTTGATTTTCTCTTCTTCTGACATGGTTATGGTCACACTTTTCTGTTTACTCACTCAACATCCTCTTCTACTCCTTTATGTGGCTCAACTCCTCGGGCCAACTATTTTGGCTTTCAACCCTACTTCAACTTAAGTCGTGGTCGTGGTCGTGAAGGTACTGATGGTGGTCCTAGTTGGCAGTCCTCCCAGCAATAGCGATCCTACGGCTTCTCGTATGGCCCTTTTTTTTGCTCCTTCTCCATCTGCATCTAGGTAGAAGCAGCAGTCCTACGGCTTCTCGTATGGCCCTTTTTTTGCTCCTTCTCCATTTGCATCTAGGTATCTTCCTTATCCCACCATGCAGCCTCTGTTTCGTCCTCCAGTTGAGCAAGGTCTCCTTGGTCCTCCACTGTCCTTTTGGTGTTCGAATTACTCAACCACTACTCATGGGGCTACTCACTACCTACATAGGTACTCTGGACCAGATTCTATTCCTCAACCTTTTGTAGGTGTTCAGTTTGCTCAATATTCAGATCCCTCCACTTGGATTCATGATTTGGGTGCAACTCACCACATGACTGGCAGCACCGCCTCTTTTTAGTAGCCTTTTCCCTTCTTTAGTAATACCTCCATTCAACTTGGACACAATGAAACTCTTAACATTGTTCACATTGGTATAGTACCCATTACTCTTAACTATTGTCACTTCCATCTCCATAATTTTTTTCATGTTGCCTCTCTTAATACAAACTTGTTATCTATTGCCAAATTCACTCGTCATGACAATGTTGCTTTTGTTTTTGATCCTTCTAGTTTTCGCATCTCTGATCTTGACTATGATGCGTTACTATTTTAGGGCCCATGTAAGGATGGCCTCTATCCTATTCAGCTCCCATCCCCCAAGGATTTGGCTTCCACCGTTGATCTTTGGCATCTTTGTCTTGGTCGTCCTCTCAAGTTCTATCCAGATTAGGCTCTCGTTCCTTAGGTTTTAAATTTAAGAATAAGCACTCCTTTTGTAAGGCCATTTAATAAAGTTTCTTTTCATTCTACTCAACCTTTTAATATCGTGCATTCTGATGTATGGATGGCCACTGTGCCTTCTTTATCTGGTTTTAAGTATTATGTCCTTTTTACTAATGACTTTACTCGTTTTACTTGGTTATTTCCAATGAAAAATAAGTTTGAGGTGCTTCACTATCAAAGTTTTACAAAGTGAGGGCGGTACTGAGTATGTTAACCACTCTTTTGCTTCTTTTTGTCAATCTTTAGGCATTCAGTAGCATGTTTCCTATTCGTATACTCCCCAGCAAAACGGGCTTGCATAACGTAAGCAACGTCATAATGCTGACATGTTTAGCACACTGCTTTCTACTGCTCATGCTCCTCTTTCTATGTGGGTTGAAGTGGCAACCACTACTGTGCACCTTACTAATCTACCTCCTACTCCAATTTTGAATTAGTCTAATCCCTACTCCAACCTCCACAATTTTCCTCCTTCGTATCATCTTAGGAGTTTTGGGTGTGCATGTTATCAGTACTTGGGGTCCTACGTTAAGAATAAACTACTTGCACGTTCTCTGGAGTGTATTTTTGTAGGTTACAGCTCTCAGCATAAGGGTTACTGCTGTTATATTCTAGTCACA
This sequence comes from Purshia tridentata, assembly GCA_003254885.1. Classification (NCBI taxonomy): domain Eukaryota; kingdom Viridiplantae; phylum Streptophyta; class Magnoliopsida; order Rosales; family Rosaceae; genus Purshia; species Purshia tridentata. Next base: position 3,099 of record QANT01002807.1, read on the forward strand.
GGGCGTGTTTATGTCTCCCACCATGTTATCTTCAATGGGCAAGACTGCCTTTGTGCTCACACTTGTTGTACACCTTTTGAACTGGCCATTATTCCTATCATTATGCACTCAGTCCTTCCGCCTCCTCAAGTCCCAGTTCTAGACCCATTGCCAGAGCCCCCTTCTTCTCCACAACAGCCACCTCCTGGACCGCCATCTCTGTCGCCATCTCCACCTGATGTGGTTGCCCTTGACCAACCGATTCCTCCCATGTTGTATAATTTCTCGCAAGCGCACGAATCAATTTTAATATAGATATGCAAGAACAAGATCGTACCCACAGACATTTGCTTTAGGAATTAATTTTTATCACCTATCTAAACCCTAATTAAAATTAGATAAAAGAATTAAATTAAAAGACAAACTGAATTTCATTGGTCTAAACTGAAATTAAAGACAAGAAAGTAAACAAAAATATGAAGTAAGGATTTTAAGGTTGTAAATAGACTTTGGAATACTAGGGATTCAATTTTACCATAACAATCTAATTTCATGAATTAAGCTTTATCCAAATTCACCAACTCAGGTTCTAGGGTTCGTTCCTCCTATATGATTATCCATGATATGTGGTTTTAATCAAGTATTCAGAAAACATAATTTAACTATAATGTGTAGTCTAAATTATCTATTCCAAATCCATTAGGCATAAGAAGAATAAAGAGGGACCAAGTAACACTAACGTGATGTGTGTCACATATTACCCTTCCTTTCACTAGTTCAGTTAAGAATCATATGATGTGTATGTAAACTAACCAAGATATACTTATTCTAATTATGATCGAGCATGAAAACAAGCATATATATTCAATTAAGCATAAGTGAATGGAACCAGAAAATTGAATCAATTAACATTGGATAATTAACTTAAAACATCAAATAGAATTGTCAGGCTACATTGAAATCGGGTCAGAGTGGCTTGAACCATTCCCAAGTGGGTTACCAAAGGCCTTGAATGGAAGAGGGCACATTGTGAAATGGGCTCCCCAAAAAGAAGTGCTGGCCCATCAAGCGGTTGGAGTGTTTTGGACTCACAGTGGGTGGAATTCTACATTGAAACCAATTTTGATGTTGAACTGCTCTTCTAGGCCTCCTTGCTTGCTGTTATTGTGTGGCTAAGCTCCAAAAATGAGTTTTTTTTTTAATGGCTTGTGTAAGGATGCCTTTTGTGGCTTTCTTCTCTTCCTTTTATAGTGAACATATAGGGTTTTAAGGCAGCTGAAACAATTCCTACAGCTCACACCAAAAACCAGCCTATTAAGGATTCCTTATGCTTGTAGGAAAATGTTTCCACAATTAATTCTACCTCCAGCTGTCATAAGGAGATAAAATCAACTTAGGAACTCCATTAAATCAGCTATTAGGCCTTATTTAACTTCTCTAAATCACAAAACACATCTAAGAAGCATAAATTTCTGAATTGATAACTTTCCTTTTTTGGTTCTTCAATTTTCACACAAATTTCTTGATTTGACCAACTGACACTTAAATCAACGTACCTTCCTCTAAAAAATTCGGAATCGAGATCCTTAAAATTCTCTAGAAAGCTAACTTCCAGGGTTTCCAACAATATAAGGCTCAACACCAAATTCCTTTTGAGATGGTACAGTTTAATCTGAAAAGTTGATTGTCTGCGAAGACCAATTTCACAAGGTTTCCATGCTTCATAACTCTAAATGCATTCATTATGCTCCTAGAATTAAATTACTGAAAAATAAACAAAAGAAGATTAAACCACACAAGTTTAACTCAAAAACAAAGCAATAAACTAAGAAAGAGAAGTATAATATGAATGCAATTTTTAGAGTTATCATCCCACTCCACAGGCACGTCCTTCAAGTCACTCCATGACCACTTGCTCGCAATATGGGATTTGCAAACCTCTAGTCCGCATGGATGGTACCATTTGTTACCCTATCCCTGTTGCTCTTTCTACTATTCTTACTAATCAGGAGCGTCAGCCCACTTGCTACTTTGAGGCTATGCGTCACTCACATTGGCGTCAAACGATGAATGAAGAGTTTAATGCTCTTCTAAAGAATAATATGTGGTTGTTGGTCTCTCCCCTACTTCTCAGCAACCAGTTGGTTGTAAATGGGTGTTCCGTATTAAGTGCAAGGCTAATGGTTTGATCGAGAGGTACAAGGCTGCCTTAGTAGCCAAGGGTTTCCATCAACAACCTGGAATAGATTTTGTTGAAACTTTCAGCCCAATGGTCAAACCTACAACCATTTGCACCGTTCTTGCTCTTGCCACTCATCATGGTTGGTCTATTCGTCAATTGGATGTTAAAAATGCATTTTTGCATAGGGTTTATTGATGGTACTTTCCCACATCATGCCTCTATGGGTTCAAGCAAGCCCCACGGGCTTGGTTCATAAGGTTTAGTTTTGTTTTTTATTCAATTTGGCTTCATGCAGAGTCGTGCTAATTCCTCTTTATTTATTTATTTATAAAACTCCTCATGATGTGATTATCTTGCTGCTTTACATGGACGACATTGTGATGACTGGCTTTAATCCTGCTGGCCTCACTCACTTTATTAAGTTCATAGGCCATGAGTTTGCTATCATATATCTAGGTGAGCTTCATTATTTTTTGGGATTGGAGGTTACAAATGCTCCTTGTAGGCTGCATGTATCTCAAACTAAGTATGACATACTGCAGCACCATGCCATGCTACATTGCAAGCCAAGTGCTACACCCGTATCTACTAAAGCTCAGCTATCGACACATGAAGGTATGCTGCTTTCTGATGCTTCCCTCTTTCTAGAGTTAGTTGGTAGTCTCCAGTATCTCACTCTTTCTTGGCCCAACATAGCCTATGCCATGAATCACATTGCTCAATTTATAAGCCAACCTCGTGAGCCTCCTATGGTTGCCGCCAAACGTATACTAAGCTACTTGAAAGGCTTTCTCGGGTTTGGTGTCTCCTTTTCCAAGTCCACTGGTTCTTTCTCTCAAAGCCTTCTCAGATGCTGACCGGGCTGGTTGCCCTAACTCTCGTCGCTCAACCACTGAATACTTAATTTTTCTTGGGAACAATCTCATATCTTTGTGCTCTAAGAAGCAGCCCACCGTCTCTCGTTCAAGTGCCGAGTCTTTGTATCATTTTCTCTCCCATGCTTGCGCTGAAACAGTTTGGTTATCCTATCTTCTCCATGAACTTGCCTTTTCGGTTGTTTATCTTATTCTGCTTTATTGTGATAATCTTAGTACCACTTATATGGCCGCTAACTCGGTCTTTCACACTCACACAAAATATATTGAGCTGGACTATCATTTTGTGCGCTACCAGCAGCCATTGGGTTCTCTTTGTTCCTTCCATTCATCTACCAGCTGATCTTCTCACCAATATCACCATCGGGTTCTCTTTGTTCCTTCCTTCCAATGCACTCCTGCATTTTCTTTCTATGTTCAATATATTTTGACTTACTTGAATTCTATCAAGCTTGAAGTATTTACGAATTGATACAAATTCCATTCCAATCGGAGGGACTTAAATGATTTGATATTTTCAGTTTAATTGGGTTTAATGGTTCAGCTACTTTCAGTGTAAGCATGTTTTTCGTTATGAGTTTAAAATAACAATTATTTCATTTGGGGGCAGCTTTTGCTTGTGGTGGTCACGCGCAGGTGGTGGTGCGAGTAGTTTGTGTGTTTTGTCTTTCCCTTCTCTCTCCCTTCCTTTTTATTTTAACTTTCCTATAATTGGAAAATTCTAGAAATAACTAGATTACCCTCATGCTTCACAATTACTACATTACCCTCATGCTTCACACAATATATTCCTAAGCAACACCAATTTGAGATTCGTTTTTTCCCACTCATTCTGTTCAACCATATAAAAGTCATTAAAGTACCGCTTATATTTATATTTTCTCTCAATTAAATTCCATCAACCTTTTAATTTACTAAAATAAATAATTTTTCAAGGAAATCTTGGGTCCTTACAGTAGTAGCCTAAAACTTAGGAGTTAAAACCTAAATTTTAACCGAAGAATGCTAACCCAAAATCATGAAAGTTAAAACAAAGGAATATGTATTGATTGAAGATTTATATACTAAATAATTAAATCATGTCAAGTTTAAGATCAAATAGTAAAAAAAAAAAAAAAAAAAAAAAAAAAACCCATAAATTTTTAGTCAAAGAATGGAGTTCCTGTTGAGAATATATATATAATATAAGTCATTCAATTATATTATTATACCCATGTCAATACGTCAAAAGGACATCCAATCTGAAATGGTCGATCTCAGCAATCTTCCATTTAGCTTAATTAGAAGGGGTGGGCTCGGTCGGCAACCGTACCGAAACCTTGATACCTCATGCCGATTGTTGGAGGTCGGAACCCCCATTTTTGTCTCCGATGCCATTCCGAAAGTATGAGGTAACCGCAGTTTTCGGTGACGGTCGGAGAAGTGCGGCATCGGACGGTATTGGGCTTACCAACGGGAGAAATAAAACTGAAAAAAGAGAAAGACAGAGGGATAGAGATGAGAGGAAGAGAGAGAGAGAGAGATAAAACAGAGAGGGAGAAAGATAAGCCAGAGAGAGGGAGTTTTGGTGATGGGGTCTGAGATGGTGGTGGGCGATGATAGTTGGAATCGGAGAGAGAGCTGGGATCGAAGAAAAATTTTGAGATGAAGAGATGGTCAGGGGTCAGTCAAGTTCCCATTGACAAAGATGTTGCTACAATTGAGATTTCTGTTTTGCCCACTTCTTCAAAACTTTGCGAGACTTCTTCCTGTATTCCTTAGTGGCTGGGTTAGTTTCCAGATGGTGGTGGTTGGGGTATTAACATGGGCGTTGCACTATGGCTATGTGGTGTTTGTTTGGGCTTTGACTAAAAAAAAAAAAATCCAAGAGAGAAGGCCCAAGTAAAAAATAACATAATGGCCCAAAAACCTTAAGACAATGGCAAAGAAAAAAAAAGAAAAAAGAACCAGAAACCAAATGAAAGAATAAGAGAAGAAAATATTGGAATCGGTATTGTTTCGGTATTGGTATACCATCGGTATCCATACATCAATACCATTATCAATACCTACGGTACGGTATTTGAGTCAATACCAAAAATTTTAAAGAAAATACCATACCGATCGGTACGGTATCGGTACGGCAACGATATTTTTCGGTAAATCGGTAAAAAAAACCCAGCCCTTTAATTAGTATAATGATAAAGATGTGAACAGTATTTACAATATATAAAATTTTACTTCTGCAATCTGGAAATCTACGTACTAGCTAGTACGTAAGGATTATTATATGCATCTTAATTGAAATGTAGATTAAGTTTTGTGTTTACTTATTTTAATTTTACAGAGGATATATGGCACCAGAGTACGTTGTTCAAAGAAATGTAACATCTAAAATTGATGTTTTTAGTTTTGGAGTGGTCTTACTTGAAATTGTTAGCGGAAGGAAAAATACAGCAGACAATCTAGAAAGTGGATTTCTCTTAGACCAGGTAACCAAATTAGCATGCATGGCATGTGCATGCCTTTATGTTATTGTTTGTTTTCTATATATAAAGTAAAAGATCAATTTGGTTTTTCCAAAAAAAATAATTTTCTTTCTTAAATTTAAAGCTATAGTGAAAGAATCTAAGGTTAATTGACTTTAAATACCAAATTTCAATAATTTTTTAGTTTAGATACCAAAATTTAATAGCATTTTAGATTAGGTACTAGTTGAAAATTCAAACATAATAATATACTAAATGGCACTATAATTTACAAATATTATATCACATGCCACTACAATAATATATATATATTACATCCATACTATTACATTAATTTATACTATATTGTATTAAAACTAAAAAAAATCAATCTAATCACATCTTAACTATGACTGTCTTACAATTTAGTTATGATTGTCTTGGTAAGTTGAAAAAGACAACTCCCACCACTACACTAAGTATTATTTTGAGTAAAAGTATTGTTTTGACCTTTATTTCTACTATATTGTAATACAGTCACAACCTAATTCAATTCAGTCACAACCTAATTGTGACTGTATCACAATTTAGCTGTGATTGTCATTCAATCACAATTAAATTTGAAGTTGAGTGTCGTATAGTCACAACTAAAATTGAAGTTGCGACTATATTAACTAATTTCCAAGATAATATAAAAGTATCAAGGACAATTTTGTCAAAACTTTATAAATTTTATCTAAGACCCATCATATGTGGGCTAAAAGATAGTAGAAGGGCAAATCTGTCAAACAAATAAAGTCCAAAACAAATGGGCAGTAAATTTGTGACCTATTCTAAAAATCAAATTCATTAGTTAGTAGTCAAACTTAAAAATTATGAGCAAAACTGATTTTCTAAAAAAATATTGAAACTAGGTATTTAATACTAAATTTCTAAAAAATCGAATGCAATAAGATTACAATAGTCGAATGATATAATAAACATAATTAAAGAAGGGTAGCGATTTTAGCATTCTTGTTTTCTATATTTGCACTATTTTTTTTCTTCTTCTTTCAATTTCTCAATTTTCAAGGCATAAAAGATAAAAAGGAGTACAAATGTACAAAATTGAAGTGTTAAAATCATCACCTTTAAAAGAAAAGTAAGAAATATAAATATTAATCCATTAACAATTTAGAAATAAATTTATTAGCTGATATAGTTTATCTCAATATCTATTATTATTATATATAATAAAAAATCATTTTGATATGTGCGTGAGTTCGTATACAGGGGCTAGTATCCAGTCTCATTAACAAATTAAGGACTCAACTGTCAATTAGGAGTAAGTAATAAGTAGTGCTTACTTAAAGTTTAATGATTACTAACTTATTGGTAATTGGTATAGCAAATTACAACTAAGTCAATAAAATATTTAAAAATTACACATTAGTCAATATGTAATTTGAGATCTCAAAATAGTCAATTGGATACTATAACAAAATTACATTTTAGTTAATGGCCCAGCCCAATATCGAATTTACTTTAAATATTGATTTCCTTCATTTACTATTTTGCCACTGCTTCCTTTCCAAATTTGTAAGGGTAAATCCTCATTTTCTGATTCCATATGTTGTTAGGGTATAGATTGGGTTTGGTGGAGGTGGTACTTGTAATATTAAAACTTTTTATTGATTGGTATTTTTGACCGGTTATTGCACATAATTTCTTATTATAGTTATGCCATTTTTTGTATAATCTGTAATTTGGTTTATTACATTTTAGTTAATATTAATTATAATGTGACCTATTTGTAATATTGAAACTTTTCACGAACTTGTTTGTAAATAGCCCTAATTGGTATGACTTCAATTAACTTTGTATGTGCGGTAACTTGTGGAAATGTGTGCGTGCAGGCACATGACTTATATAAGAAACGAAGGCTGATGGAATTGGTTGACAAGAAAATGGGTAATTATGACACAAAACAAGTCCCACTGTCTTAACTTTAGCAGTGAAGTGCACCAAAATATCCCCAAGTCAGAGGCCTACTATGTCTGAAGTTGTGAGTGTTCTGGTTGGTGTATTAAAAATTGGGGATATTGGTCAGTCAACAGCATCATCTTCGTCGTCTAATTTTATCAAAGCAGAAGTTGATACAAAACCACCTCTGTCAGTCGTACCCCAAGAGATCAACTGATGAATTCAAGTCAATATACTCGCATCAGCCATCAGTCATGTAACATTCTCTATATATATGGTCGATCTATAACGACCATGCATGGTGTGTATTGTTACTAACTCGCTACTTAATTATATATGTACTTACCCTATTCTGTTTGAATCATCATGGGTGAAATTGTTATCTATGTGTGTGTATATATATATATATACACACAGAACCTGATGTGAATATATTGTGTTAATTTTCAACATAACTATATGGTCATATGTTTGAAATTAGCATCATGACATGCTTAATCTTGTGTTTTCAGTGCACATGCTTCGTTTCCTTCTCTCTTTTTTTTCAAAATTTAATTGGCTCATACCTCAATGAGATCTTAGGTTTAGGCCTTGTTTGATGTTGTTTGGTTCAAAATCTCAACGACCAAGTGTCAGCTAGATCGTGGATTGAGAAAACTATGTTCGTCTTATTTGCATAGGCGTGCCAGCATTCGGCCGTGAGGCTGAATACAAAGATCACTACAACTGGAAACAATTTGGGCAACGAAATTAGTTCATCGCCCCAAGTTTTGGGCTACGAAACATGTTCGTCGCCAAACTCGTCATCACAGTATGGCTGCCCAAGTATTTGGGCGACGAAATAAGACATTCGTTGTCCCAAACCTCCTATTGAGCTACGCATATTTACCTTTAAACGACGAGAAAATTTGGCACCCAAATATCTTTGGGTGAAGCAAATCAAGTTTCGTCGCCCAAAAAAATGTAGGACAACAAACAATTTCGTCGCCCAAAACAAACTTTGGGCGAGGAAAATGTACTATCATCACTTGATACAACTTCGAGGGATGAATAATATCGTTGGCAACTAATAGCAATCTTCGTTACCCCAAGGTTGTTCGTGGATGAGTTTCCACAAAAAAAAAAAAAAATCCGTGAGCTTTGGCGACGACAAGCTTATTTCGTCTCCCAAAAGGCCTTAGGCGACAAAATCTTCCATCACGCAAACCCTGTTCAAAAATTTTATAAAAAAAGTTTATAAAAAAATTTATATACAAATAACAAAATATATTAATAAATTTATGAATATTTGTATTAATTACACAAATTAAAAAAATGTAAATTATGTTCGAGTTAGTTGGTTGTTCATGAACGTCCAAAAATAGCGCGGGTTGTGTTGAGACCACAAGCTTATCAAAACAAAATCCAAAGTGCTTAGCATTGCATATATATCAAAACTGAAACGAGAACAAAGCTGAGGTGCATATCATGACCCAAATAAATGATAGCAAGACATCGTCTTTTTCCTCGAGATTAAATTTATGTACATAAAATAAATATGCATAAATAGTAAATCAAA
>QANT01002808.1:0-21902 GCA_003254885.1 Purshia tridentata
AATGCTGCACCGTTCAAACAAAAAGACAAAAGCCAAGCAAAAAAAAAAAAAGGAATGGCTACCTTGCTATCTGCACATCATTCACAAATCAAAATGAATGGAGGCTTTCACCTTTGCTAATTAGTGAACTTTGCCCTCAACAAATGAAAAATAAGGGCAAGAGAAGTACAAACATCCATATGGGGTCTGTAAGTAAAAGCAAATAACGTAACCCAATTTTCTTAAGCTCAGGCTTGTTCAAATCCAAGGTTTCTTAATCTTCAGACACTTGCCAATATAGAGGTCATTATGGGAAGCAAACAGAAGACAAAAAAGTAAATATGTGCAAGGCACATCTCTCTTTCTCTCCGTTGGGCAGCTACAGGAGAAAACAAAGGGCAATGAAAAGTTAAATAAAAGACCTTTGGATTCTAGTGCCTAAGAAATTACGAGAGATATCAAGTGTACCAAAGCAATTTAAGACTTGGCTCTATTCGGTGGTGTTGGTGCGGTATTGCAAGTCTTAAAATAAGAGATAGACAACTTTGTTAATATAAATTGGGCTTGATGAAAAGCAGCTTCGCACATGTAGCATGGGAGCTTTCTGAGGAAAGGAAGTCAAGTGCCCTTTGGCTCTCACCTCTCAAATTCATTAGCCACCAAATATTGGCTAATTATAAATACAACATCGATTGGGTCCACAAAAGATAAGAGTAGGCCCTACTCGGATTGCACTTGCTACAATTATGCTTCCAAATTGAGATAGTGAGTGAAAATGTACCAATAAAGATTAATTGGGCTCATCAACAAATAAAAGAGCCAATTAAGTGGTATAAAGTCCAACAGACCTCCTAAATCTCCTTGCCCATTAAAAATATAATATGTATTAGTTAATAAATAATTGATACAAAATATTTAGTGGACACAAAACCAAATTCATATTTGCCCATAATAAAAATAAAAGTGTCATTTAACAAATAAATGATGCGAACTTGATTAATGGGCACATTTTATTTCTTCAAATCCAAATTTCAAAATCCAATCCCAAACTCCTTATTCTCTCAAATATTTTAAAATTATCTCCTTCATATGGTATAAAACCATATTTGCCAATTGGTACAAAACCAAGTCTCCCAAATCCAAAATTCTAAAATGGCACAAAGCCAACCAAATTTAATTCCTAATGAACTACATTCGGTTTGATCCCGCCAAAGGGTATATAGGCAATCTACAAAAATTTAGGTGCAACCGCAACCAAACCTGATTCGTCCAATTTTCCTAGAAATTGATTTCATATCCTAAGGTCCCTAAATTAATTTCTTAAATCATACCCAAGGGCTCTAAGGCCTACCTAAATTACTAACATCATCTAAATGAGTCATTCATCCATTTAATTTCAAAAAAATTCTGGAACTACGTGTGATTTGATCCCGCACTGGGTATGTAGGCAATCTAGAACCAAGTCTAGATACAATCACATCCCAAATTGAATCTTTGGTTCAACTTAACCAAATTCACCAAACCCTTCATCCAAATAAAATTCCCAATGAGTCATTCACTTATAGGAAACTGCAAATCCAAACACTCTCACAACTCATCAAATGATTTCAGTTCCGTCATGATTGGAATCAAAGGATCTTCTCTTGTACCTTGTACTAAAAGATTGTAATTAATAGAAGAACTCCATCTTGAATGGGTCATATCCTAAATAATAAAACTCTATTCTCTAAATGAGTAAAGTGGGATTATTTTGGGTAACAAATATAATTATTAAATACTAATTATCAAATTTTTCTTCAACAAGTGTGAAGGCTAAGTTTCAGTGGATTTTTTGAAAAGTCATTTTCGAGTTTTTTAGGTAATTTTTTGAACCCTGCTAAGGTTTTGCTCAATTTTTATTAGATTCTATTATTAATTTAGAGTTTTTTTCTCGAGGTTTTGTTGATTTATATCCTCATTTGTAACGACCCGTACTTTCCTAAGTAATTTTTAATGGGGCTCAGAGTTGACTTTTGATTCAAGCGAGATTTTAATTTTCACCTTGGGTCTGTTAGGAAGGTCTCGAGCTTACTGGTTCATTGACATACGGCATGTCCCGTTTGAAGGTACGGTTTGGAAGTTTTGAACGTGATGAGAGACCAAAAGTTGACTTTATAAATTTCTTGGTTTTTGGTTTAGACTTTGACTTAGTTGCGTAGAGCTTGACTCCAGGAGTTCGTAGACATGAAGCATGCTTCAAACGAAGCTACGGTTTGAAAGTTACGGACGTGTAAAGGGAAGGTCAAATTTGTAATTTTGGGAAAGTGGCTTTTAATTTCCAAAAATTTCTGGAAATTTCTCTCTCCCTTATTTCTCCCTCTCACCCACAGACACATCCCCCAGACCCGTGCACCTTCTTCTTCTTCTCCTCTCCCTTGCGCGCAACACCCTAGCCCATTTCTGGCCACCCAGACCCACCGGCGACACCCCCAGCCGCCGGTCAGCTACCCCAGCCCCTCCTCCCGCCGGCCCAGTTCTCTCTCTTCTCTCTCCCAAGCTTTCTTCCTTCTCCTTGCGTGAGTGTAGCTGCTGCCATTGAGCTCGGCCAACTCAGCGACACCGGACGACGAGACCAGCCAAGAAACCCCTGAGCTCCCCCACGCCGGCCAACCACTCTCCAGCAAGAAATCACGTTGCAAACAGCCTAGCTCGCCGCCCCTTGGCTCGCTAATTTCGGCTAGCTTCGGCGTCCATTTGCCTTGATTTCAAGTGGATTTTTCTCCTGTCATCTTGGGCTTTCATTTCCTTATAGTGTGGTTATTAAATTTCGAGTAATTGTGGGAGGTTGAAGTTTGGGTTTAACACCCATTTCGAGTCCTTTTGGAAAACTGATTTTGGGTGGTGTTTTAAGGTTTATTTGGGCAATAATCAATCCTAGGGACTATCAATTGAAGTTTAGATTGAGGAAATTTTAAGAATTTTGAAGAAATTTGAAAATTGGAGATTTTGGGGCTTATGTCCATTTCGGGATTATTAGACGTCTAAGGTTTTCTTGGTGGTTTAATTGCATTTGTGAGTGATTTTCACCCCTAGGAACAATTAATTGAGGGTTAGAATGATTAGTTTGAAGAATTTGGGGAAATGGTGATTTTTGAGTTGAAATTGTCACTTTGAATGGGGTTGAGAATGATGAGAACCTTTTAGCCGCTAATCCTTGGTTTTTATTGTGAATTTAGACTCTAGTTAAGTGGTGTTAGATTAGGAGTTGAAAAGGGAAAATAAGTGGGTTATTGTCTTAAATTGAGTATTATTCTAATGGAAATCATTCTTATTTTATGCGACACTCCCGAGACCTGAGACGATCCAGCCGAAGACCAAAACTAGGCTCCTTCTGTGAGTGGACTTTGTTTATAAATTGTCTTTATAAAGTTCATAATGTAATTCATATTTATATTTTGTGTTTTATTTGAGCCTTGATTTATTTAGTTTAGAAATATTATTTGGTTCATGAGCACGGCTTCTTGACTTTTTAAATAAGTGTTGATTTGGATTTTGGACATTGAGTTAGTTACTTTGAGTTTTATGCTTTGGCAAGACATAAAGAAATTCAAAAATTTTTTCATGCTTGAGATTGAGACTATGTTGGATTTCAAAGGGCTTGTGTGCCAATGATTTAATAGCTGTGGTTTTGAGAAATTAAAGCTAGTTTTTAAAATGCCGTTGAGTACCTAGTTTCCAGATAAGTTCAGTGAGGTCTTTGGGACCCATCGTGACACACACGAAAACTTTGGGCCGTGAGTTGAGGTGCCTCGCCCTTTGGGGGCGGCTCTGCATGCACGTATGACCAGTTATTTGCCCTGCCTATACGATACAGAATTCCGTATAGGTGTATGGCCATAGTTAGATTCGCACTGCTCGTATGATGCAGCATTCCCTACGAGTGCACAACCAGTTTCACCAGGGTACTTGGATGGTGCTTTTGTTAGTTTACTTTTCAGAAATTTGGGTTTAGTGAAGCTTTTGTCATTCAGCTATCGCTTGTTTTGGAAATGTTTTCTTATGTTAATATAAAATTTCAGTTTTATTAATTACGAGTTATTCGGATCTTGCTTTGTGTAAACTACTATTTAATTGACTTTGTTGTTTACAAAGGAATTTATGAAAGGGTTTTAAAAATTGGGGGACTTCAAAAAGAGACGTGAGGTCTTGAGGTTAAATAATCTTTTTTTGTAGTTGAGATAATAAATGGATTTTATAACTTGTTATTTTCGTCCACTCAAGGAGTTATCTCACTAGTCTTTCCCTTTATTATTGTTTTAAATTCCCCTAAGTTGTAGCGGTGGAACGGTCAAGCCAAAGACGTCGAGACAACTAGTTTAACCTTTGTAACTTGTAAGAACTTAGTTATCCTTGTAATTTTATTTCCTTGGTTAATCTGGTAGCACAGCTCTGATAACCTATTTGGAACACTCAAATAATTGGTTTGAACCTCGAGTCGGAGACCCTTTGTTTGTGGTAGAGGTGCTGTTTGATTAGAAGTGTACTTTACAGGTTTCTTTAAATGGGTTAGTCCAATATCAGGGAAGGTTCTGCCGAAGTTTCGGTAGGATTTTTCCTTGATTTTGGATTCTAGGGTGGAATTCGGGGTCGGTCCTGTCATCATTAGATTAGGTATTTGAGTTACCTAATCAAAGTGGCGTAGCGAAAGCTTGTCGGTAATGCTAGAAAAGCAAATTTAGGTTTCATTTGAAACCTAGGTGAGTGAAGTAGGAACTTGAAATAATTGGATGATTTTGATCATTGATTTGTTGGTGATCTGTGAGTGAGAATTTATAGACTTGTTTGATTGGCTGTTTGAAATGCTTGGACTTTCTCTTTGTTTGAATAGGACTGGACAGGTCTCTAGGTTGGATTAGAGGATGAGATGAATTTTGGTGATGATAATGATCATTATTGGGATTTTAGCATGTGATTTATTATGCTGACATTATTGATTATGTTTAGGCACTGAAATTGCCAGATTTGAGATAATTGCTATTCATGGTTCATTATAAATTATATTTTGAGGAATTTTTGGATTATAGTCCCGATTAATTATTATTTGAGGTTATATATTTCACTCATAGGAGCTCTAGTGAGCTTACCGGGTTTTGTGTTCAAACTCAGTACACCATTGGATATGGTGTAGTGTGGTTTTGGTTTTTCAGGTTTAGCTGATTGAGGAAGTAGAGGGGAAGAGACAAGGCAATTGGGCAACTCTAATTTTGATTTGGACAAATCTACTTTCAATTAAATTCAAATTTTGAAATGCATTTTGTAAAAGAATATTTGGCTCATTCAAAGGTGTATGTGTAGTTACCCTAAAATTTTGGGTTGTTACATCAAATCCAAGTTGCGAGCCTGCTCATCCAAGCTCAACCTTTTCAACAAGCTTGCTTGCTAAACCCAAGTGCAGGTGTCGCGTAGCAGTATAAACTCAAAGTCGAGTGTCGAATCCACAGAGAGTAGCGAAAAAAATTCACAGAATTAACAAAAGAATTGAAACAAGTGAGAAAGATTAAACGAGAAGTTGAGGAAAATAATAATAAAACACCAAGACGTCGAGGTTCCACCTTCAACTTGCCTTTGCAATTTTATTAATTTGATTCTTTTCCTTATAACTCAATTAAGGTACAGCTAGAGAGTGCCTCTAATTAGAAGATTTAGCAACAAAATTTTAATTCAGATGAAACACAATAAATAAATTCTCAATATGGTGATTCTCACACAAAGCTCTTTTAATTTTGCTTAGAAAGAATTTCAAGCATAATAAGTACATATGGCTACAAACTATCAAGAAGCAATTCTATTGATATTATTTAAAGTCTAATAGTTCCCTCCTAATCATAAAAGCATGGATGATTTTACAAACAATAGGAAAAACATGATTGAACCTGTGAATAACATCAAACACCCATCAATCAATCAAAGCGAAAAACTGAAACTGAAATTTAATAACCCACAACAAGAATTTGACATTGAAGCTCAAAATTGAATCAAACTAACAAAACCACATGGTAAAATTGAAGGTTTCCCCCCTAGCCTTAGCTAGGAAGATTAGTTCTCCATAACAAAGGGAAATAAAATTCTAAAAATAAAAAGAGAGAATTTACACACACACAGAGAGTCCGAATCCCCCCTCAGATATTACTGCCTCTTCTTTAAATAGGCCATCAACCCACAAGAAACCTTGTGCAGCTAGGAGGGCTTAGTCGCCAGCAAAACCCTCTTCCAATAAGATTGCGCCTACATCCTCTTCTTTTCATTCTCAATTAGGAGATGCCAGCTGGGCTCCACCTTTTCCTTTCAATTTATTTTCACGTCACAACCACTATGAAGACCAAGATGTTATGAATTTGGTTGCTGATGACATTACTTGAAGTGGTAGGCCCAATAAGTCTTCACTAGAATATTGAATAATCAAACCCACTTGACGGTACGTACGGTACTCCTTTCCAATGCTGACATTAGAATTTTGTTTGATATGGGTGTTTCGTATTCTTTTATCTCTACCAACTTTGCTAAGAAACTAGGATTACTTGCTGAACATTTAACTTGTACGATTTGTTTGAGCACACCCATGGATTCGTCAGTTAGAATCGACCAAGTTTACCAAGATTGTCAACTAGTAGTTCAAAGACAAGCCTTGACTGCCAATTTGTACCCGTTGGTGATGGATTACTATGACATCATCCTTGGAATGGATTGATTACAAGAGAATCAACCCCAAATTGACTGCAACAAAAAAAAGATCTGAGTACTTACCAATAAGAATGAGAAGTTTGTGATCTGACTAAACATGCCATTATGACCTGTCAATCCATTGTTGAAAGTCTGCTTCAAAAGTAAATTACTCTCTCATCATCTCAACTCAAGCCAAGCCAAACCCAAATGAACCAATACTAGCAGTAGATGAATATCTAGAAGTTTTTTCAGAAGATCTACCCAGAATTCCACCATTACGAGAAGTCGAGTTTAAGATTGAATTAGGGCTTGGAACACAACCGATTTCCATTCCACCTTACCGCATGGGCCTAGTCAAGTTGGAGGAATTGAAGAAACAACTTGATGATCCAAAAGGGAAGAATTTTATTCGAGAAAGCACATCACCATACGGAGCCCCAATTCTATATGCCAAGAAACATGATGGATCACTGCAACTATGTATTGACTACCGGAAGCTAAACCATGTCACCATCAAGAACAAGTACCCATTACCCAGAATTGATGAGTTGTTCGATCAGCTCAACGGTGCCAAGTATTTCTCAAAGATTGATCTAAGATCCAGCTACGATCAACTCAGAGTACGAGACGAAGATATACCGAAGACAGCTTTCTGCACTCACTACAAACACTATGAATTCTTCGTGATGCTGTTTGGATTAACAGATGCACCATGTGCATTCATAGACTTGATGAACCAAGTTTTCCAACCATACTTAGATAAGTTCGTCATTGTCTTCATCGACGACATCCTAATTTACTCAAAAACTGAGAAAGATCATGAAAGACACCTGAGAGTCGTGTTGAAGACCTTACGAGACAATATGTGAAGACTGATAAAGTGTGAATTTTGGCTGATAAAAGTACAATTCCTTGGCACATTACTTTAGAGAAAGACATATTTCCCAACCCAAGCAAAATTGAAGCTGTACAGAAATTGGATCAACCAAAGAACATCATCGAAATTAGAAGTTTCCTTGAATTAGTTGGATATTACAGGAGATTTGTGGAGGATTTTTCAAAGATTGCTACTCCCATGACCTGACTACTCAGAAAAGGAATCAAGTACGAGTAGAATGACAAGTGTGAAGCCGCATTCCAAGACCTAAAGAAGAGACTGACAACCACACTAATCTTAGTCCTACCAAATGAGAAGGATCCCTATAAAGTCTACACCGATGCATCAGGATGAGTAATTGGATGTGTACTGATGCAGAATAGGTGAGTAATCGCTTATGCCTCCAAACAGTTAAAGACATATGAAGGTATGATTTGGAGTTAGACGCAATTGTGCATGCACTAGAAATTTGGAGATGCTATCTATATGGCCACACACCTTAAAGATTATGATTTTGAATTTCTGTATCACCCTAGAAAAGCTAACAAAATTGCAGATGCACTGAGGTCATAAGAGGAGCACATGAGCCAGTTTGATGCACGTAGATGGAGAAATTTTTTAGCCACTTGATCAATACAGAATTTACCCACATTCAGAAGGGAAGCTCACTAGTCTATAACTCAAACCACAATTAAAGTAGGAGTTAATCCAAAAACATAAAGAAGATCAAAAAATACAAAAGTTAAAGAATATCATACGTTTTGGAAAAGCTTTTGAGGAATAGATAATGCATCTTGATGATAGTCTCATATACAAAGGCAGAGTAATTGTACCAGATAACCAAGTCATTAAGCAACATGTGCTCAACTAGTTTTGTAATGCATCCTGGTGGTACGAAGATGTATCAAGATATCAAGTGAAGATTCTGGTGGAAAGGCATGAAGAGGGATGTTGCTGAATTTGTCGTTGTGTAACTTGTCAGCAAGTGAAAGCAGTGCATCAGAAGCCGTCTGGAATGCTCCACGTTGACCTTATCAAGATGGCACCTTATGAAGCTTTGTACGAATGACCTTGTCATTCACCTTTGTGCTGAGCCGAAGTTGTCTTGGGCTTTGAAGTTATAAAAGAGACCACTGAGAAGATCAAGTTGGTCAGGAAATGTTTGTATTATGTGCATAGTAGGTAGAAGTCCTACGCCGATCAAAGCAAGAAACCTCTGGAGTTTTTAGTAGAAGATTTTGTTTTTCTAAAAGCAAGCCCATTAAAGGGTACGTCAGTTTGGTATGCAAGGTAATTTGGTACCCTGGTACGTTGGACCATTCAAGGTTGTGGAACGTGTCAGGAAAGTTTCATACAGACTGGAATTGCCGCCTCACCTAGCATGCATCCACAACTTGTTTCACATCTAACTGAGACAGAGCACTCCTGATTTACTGCAGATTATGCCTTGGGTAGATCTGTCGTTAGAACCAAATGTGTCATATGCGGAAGGTCCTGTCTCCATTTTAGCTTACGAGAGTAAGCAAGAAATAAGAAGGTACCTCTTGTGAAAGTACAGTGGCAACATCACAGATTTGAGGAAGCCACTTAGGAGTAGGACTTTGACAAGAGGAAGAGATGCCCACACCTCTTCAGTTAATTCAGGTAATCTTGAGGACGAGATTTTCTCTAAGTAGGGGGATGTAAAGACCGAGAAATTCCCAAAAGTATTTTGAAATTTTCTGAGACATTACGGAAATTCTAGAATTGTTTTTCTAGAATTTATTTTGTGAAGGAATTTATTTTCCTTCAAGACCGAGAGGTCTTTTGAGTAACATGCCTTTACAAAATAGGTTTTGTTTTGTCTAGAAGACTAACGGTACAAACCTTGTATTTTTTTGAATTCGGAAAAAATCCTATGAATTTCCAAAGAGTTTTAGTGTTTTTAATTTTCTAGAATTTAATTTGAATTTGCCAAATTTTCTAGAAATTGTCAAAGGGAAATTGGTGTTTTGACCCTTTAGATAATTAGTACACTCACTAGGACAAGTCCGTAGGATTTTTTCGTGAATTTTTGTAAGTCCCCAGTTATGTTTGACAAATTTTTGAAGTAAGGATAAAAAGTGGGAAACTTGGTGCCACATGGCACACTGTGATTGAACAACACTTTAGCCCTAAGCCTAGCCATGTCTTTCTCGTTTGGGCTGTACATTCCACTAAGTTTTGAAGCCCATTTCAAGTTTTGAAAGCCCAACCCACAAAGCCCAATGCCCAAGCCCAACTCATGGAATTCTCGAGAATTCTCAAGATTTTTCTTGGATATTTGAAAATATCATTTTTAATATTTTATTAATTAATTTCCATTTATTTAATTCCTAATTATAGATCTAGATCTTTCCATTTGATCTTGGCCATTGCATTCAAATAAATCTTAGCCATCCATTTTGGCCAACCTCACTTATAAATACCCCTTAATCTGTCACTTTCATTCACACCAAAATTTGAAGTTCTAGAGCTTCTTTGTCTAGAAACTCTTTCTCTCTCTCTCTCTCTAAAAGATCTCTCACTAAATTGTTAGTTCTCTCTCTTATGATCAAATGTACATTTTTCTATTTTGATCATAAGTTTAGTTTTAGAAGTGCAATTGGCGAGCTATCTTCGCCTACGTGTTCATAGAGCTGAGCCCCACCTTCTAGAGTCAAAACTCTGCTAAAATTAGGATCTTAATTTTGAAGCCTTTGGTAACCTCTTTCAACCCTTGTTGAAACTCAACTTAAATTCTATTAGATTTTTACTCTTGTTAATTAGATTCTTTTATTTTATTTCGTTGTTTTGCTAGTCTAGTTGTACCAAAGTTCTCCCCGTGCACTGTCTTCTACAAGTAAGCTCATAACCTAACCTTTTCACAGTTGTGATTTTAGACGAAATTGGATTAATAATATATTGAGGCCATATCTATGGGAAACTCACCAACATGTTGTCTAAGCTTAGTCCATGAGCATACATGCATTGGGAAATGAGCGAGAGCTCCCTCAGTTTTCCCATGCACTGATCTGGACACGTTGTAGGTTAAACACTTATCAACTTCTTCCACTAAAATGAAACTAAAGCTAAGTAGAAACCAAACAGTCTAACATGACTATCTACCTCGGGGAGCAAGGTCTTAAGAATTCAGAGAAGCCTAGTAGTATGCTAATACCATGCCTCTGGATTAAACCCAGTCCTAATAGACAAGGTTGAGGGTACGTTCGTACATTAATTCCTAATAGTTGTCGTCTGATTTGGAACTCCAGTTTTCCCAACAGGTATGTGTGGATAGAGTAGACATGGAGAACGGCAGATCTTTCACATTGATGAAAGGTAGGGGAAAACACCACATCCCGGTTAAAGATTTTCCTGTATTTTGATAATATTATGTATTATGAAATGGTTTCAAGTATTGCATTAATTTTTGTATGGCATACATGTGTGAATTTTATTATAACTACCATTGCGACTTGAGAGTAAGAGGCCCCAGTGTGGCGTTCTTGGGTTTCTATCCTTAAACCTCATAAGGCAGTGTTTATGAATGGGCTAGTCGAATGTCCTTTTGGGGAGGCTAGCCTATGTGATATTCACGAAGAATGGATACTCTTGCTACCATATCAAAGTATTTCGAACTTTGTCACATGACTGGACTTTCACTAAAAAAGCTGTATATGAGGATGCAAAAGTTTTACTCACTGATTATTATTGTGAATATTTTGATGTGTTGCATTGTTTCACTTCAGTTTTTGTAAGACCCCGTACTTTTCCAAGGTTTTTTTGAAAAGTTTTTTTTAAAGAATTTTGGGATTTTATTTGAGAAGTATAGTATTTTTGGGAGTTTTTCAATTTTAAAGCTAATTTTAAACTTGAGCAAAAGTTGACTTTTTGTTCGAACGAAGTTTAAATTTTGACTTTGGGTCCATTAGAAAGTTCTCATTCTCAGTAGTTCGTAGACACGAAGCACGCATCAATCGAAGCTACGGTTTGAAAATTACGGACGTGTGAAGGGAGGGGCAAACTTGTAGTTTTGAAAAGTTAGTTTTGAAAAAGGCAAAAACCAATTTTCACTTCATTTTCTCTCTCCTCTCTCCCGCACTCTCTCTCTCTAACACATCTCCCTTTAGTTGCCACTGTCACCAGCGCGTGGGGGCATATCCCGCTGCAGCTGAGGCTGGGTTTGGGCTTGCTGTGATCGTCTTCCTCTTCTCCACCTTCCTCTGGTCTATGTTCAACCCAGAAACACTTGAAAACCCGAGATCCAACCCGTGCACAGTCGGTATTGCTGGCGTTGATTGGCCGATTCCGACTACCTTGCGACTTCCCACCAACCCAGGATGACTCTTTTCATCGAGCTCGTCATGGTGGTGTTCTCTGATCGTCCATCGAAGCTCGTTTGGCTGCGGATCAAAGGTGGGAAAGCTAGTGGCTTCGCTGGCGAGTTTCTTCCTTTTTCGATGACATTCGGTTGTCGACCTAGGTTTGAAAGTTGGTCTTTTCAACCTCCTCTACATACTTGTTTAGCTTGGGCTGTTTGTGAGTTTGGTTTTCTAGCAGGTTGACCACCTTGGACCACAGCGGGTCCCGCCGCGTGTGGTAGTGCTAGCGACCCGTTTTCTTTGTTTTAGCCTCTGGCGAATCACCCGAACTTGTGGGTGAGTTACTCTTACTTTTTGGTTGGTTTGATGGGCTGGGCAGCCACCGTGTGTGGAGGTTGCCACTCGTTTTAGCCTTTTTACTGTTAGTTGTAAACCCTATAGTAACTGTACTTGGTTGTCTAGTCTTAACAGGTACCTTGGCTTGGGAATTGTATTCCCAATGCCGTTGTGCTGCTAGATTTTAGAATCTAAGCAAAGATGCCGTGAAGGCAGCTTGGTCTTTTTGCGTGGTATACTATGAGCAAAATTAAGTTCAGTTACTTGTTCATTTGAATTACTTGGTTGCTGCTTGCTAGTTAAGTGGGTACGGAATAGGATTGGAGATCCTGAAGGTTTAAAGGTTATTTGAAATTGAAGGATTAAGTAAGAATTGTTTGTTGTGGTTTTGAGTACCGGAGGTTGTTATTTGGTTTTATTTATTTGAGGGTTTGACATGAGGATTTGATTCTAAGTTATATTGGATGAAATATCTGAAGGATTATAACTTTGAATTGTTATATCATCTAGGAAAAGCCAATGTAGTAGCTGATGTCTTAAGTAGGAAGACAAGAGGCACTTTAGTATGATTGATGTTGGTTGAATAAGAGATCTTTCAAACATTGGAGGATTATGAGGTTGAGATGTTATCAGATGAAGTTCTCAAGAATTTACGACTTGAAACACCATGGAAAAAGGAGATCATTCACAAACAAGAAGAAGTTCTAAGCTTCAGGAGGTTAGGGAGAAATTGAGCTCAGGAGAAGTACTAGAAGGATGGTCGTTGCATGTGGCTAATGGCCTAAGGTACAAGAAGAGGTTAGCAGTACCTAAAGATCGAGAGCTGAAAGAGAAACTCCTGTATGAGGCTCATCCATTTTGCATCCTGATAGTAATAAGATTTACCAAGATATGAAAAGAGCATATTGGTGGAAAGGAATGAAGCGAGATGTAACCGAATATGTTAGTAAATGTATGATTTGTCAACAAGTTAAGGCTGAGCATAGTACACCAGCAAGATTATTGCAACATTTACTAATGCCTGAATAGAAGTGGGAACACATCACAATGGACTTTGTCATTGACTAGGAAAAGTCGGTCACAGGACAAAACAGAGTGTAGGTTGTAGTGGATCGACTGACAAAGATATAGCATTTTAGGCCTGTCAAAATGGATTCATCGGTCAGCTATTCGCGCAGCTGTATGTTAATGGGATCATGCGACTACATGGAATTCCAAAGTTTATCTTCTTAGATCAAGATCATAGATTCACATCAATATTGTGGAAGAAATTGCAAGCAAAACTTGGTACTCAATTGGATTTGAGCACTGCTTATCACCCGCAGACTGATGGGCAAATAGAGCAAGTTATTCAAATACTTGAGGACATGCTAAGGGCATGTATTTTACACTTTGGAGGCAAGTGGAGTGAGTACTTACCCTTAGCTGAGTTTGTGTACAACAACAGCTATTAGAGTAGCATTGACATTGCATCGTTTGAAGCTTTGTATGGGAGACCGTGCAGATTGCCCTTTATTTGGCAGAATCAAAGGATAGAGTGACGTTAGGTCTAGAGATTGTTAAAGACACGACCAAGACAGTCAAAGTCATTCAAGAACTTGGTTTAGTTACTTATTAGGCTTTAATTTTTGGTATTATAACAATTCTTTATGAAGATTAAGCAAAAAATGTCTTCAACTAGGTAAGTAAATCTCCACCTTTTCTTTAAGGTTATTTTGCATGATTAATTAGTTAAGTTAAATTATTAAATTAATTAATCATGTTTAAAGTATGATTTAAATTTCATAATTTAGTTGATTAAGTTAGATTAAATAAAATCAATTATTATGTAATTATAGAATTGCTAAAAACTGAAGAAGTAAGAAGCATGCAAATTAAGTTGGACTGATTTGATTTGCTTGCTTGACTAGTTGGACTTGTTTATTTGTTAAATCAATCAATCTAATAATGAATTGAGGCTACTCTATTAAAGTAATTGAAGGACATGATGTCAAGGTCAATACTAGTTATCGTTGCTCTGCCAGCTTAAAGAACACTGGGATTGATCTCCCCAGCTCCCACGTACTAACCTAGTCATGTTGTTTGTACTTTAAGTGGTTAACCTCCAGACATAAAAATAAAATTGGATTAAGTAGAACCCTAAGTCCCAAAAATACAGAGACTTAATCTTAGTAGACTAGTTTCTGGAATTTTTTTGGAAGACATGATCGAAAGTTAAGATTATGTCGAAACTCTGTCAAAATTTAGTCAAACTTACTTTTTATGAAAGTCGGTATTCTATTAGATTTGGATTTCCAGTTTTCTAATAGAAGTATTTAAGGACATTGGTGCTGTGGAAGTACAAAAAAGTTAAGTTTGGACACCAAGTAGGGGGAATCTCAAACTCTGTGTATGGACTCTTTTGTTGCATGTATGTATGACAGTAAAATATTGCTGCATGTGAAAGTTGTATGATTTTGGTTGCCATCTATTGCAGGATTTTCGGATTGGATGGTATTAGTTTTTGCGATACTTATTGTGATAATTTTAAATGACCTAAGAGGAAAGGGTCTCATAGGCAGAGCTTGGGTTTCAATCCCCTAAACCTCTGGAGGCAGTTGTACAGGTGGGTAGCCCATAAGGCGATTATCTTTCTATTATTGTACAACCATAAATGTATTCTCTTACTACTTCGATTAAAGTTAGTTGACCCAATTATAAGGATCGGTCATTGGTAATGTTCTCTTAAACTTGAATTTTTATTGGAAGCTTCGAACTGTTTTTCACTATCGTGATTTGTGAAAGTTGTATGAGCATTCATCTGTGGTTTTCTTCTAGATATAAGTTGGCATTGGTATTTCATTGTGACCCATTTTAAATTGTTTTTCATTGAAGGTATATATAGTAAATATTTGAGTTTATTATTTTCAAACCTACTTAGGGTCCTTTGACGGGAAGCTATGAAAGTATGTGATGCTTACCCCCTACTGTACTTCTTTTGAGTGCAGACTCTCCTCCAGTTGATGATCTCAATTGATCTGATCAGCGTGGCACTTGATCTTGTGTGACATCTAGTGGGTCTTGTTTCCATAGTTCTTGTTGGCTTCGTATCATCATCTATCCTTTATTTTGTCGCTAGTGTCGTTCGTAACCACTTTTTATATTGGTTATTTAGCTTTGTGGACTATTACTCTGACACACTATTTTGGTAAACATTGTCCTTAGCGAATGATGTTTAGTGGGGTAGCTTTTGTGAACTTGAAACCCCCAAGGAGTTGGCATTTTATTTAAATGAATTTATGTTTTAAATCATCTTCCATTGTGATAAAAACTCTGATTCAATCCCTAATTTTCAATCATATGGCTCAACTCGTCTTAGGGTACCTTGGAAAAAATTATACTCAGGATATGAGTATTATTATTTCTTGAGATTCTTAGGGTGAATGCTGTTGCAACCTACCCCGATTTTGGGCCATGACAAATTTCTTCGAAGAATCTCAATCCAGTTCTTAAGATACATCTTTATACCAAGTGAAATACTCTAATTTTAAAAAAAATCTCCATTCATAGAGTGGTCAAATAATTTTATTGCAATAATTGAAAATGAAGATCTAAATAAACATCCTAATGAAATTGGAGAGTTATATACATATATCATCCTATTCCTCCTCACCATGAGAAAAACAGAGTATATTATGAAGATATATTGTTGAATACAGAATCTGTATTGATAAAACATAATTATTATCCAAATAACAAGAAGAATGTTATTCATATTGGGATTAATTAAGGCATTTGCCTGATAATTAAGGTTGTTAATGAATTGATAGTTTGTTAAGCTAGCTAGTTTAAATTATGTAATAGAGTGGACAAGTGTTATAGTCTTATAGAACAATGGGTGAGTGGAGGCAATGAGGTCATAGCCTCACACCATTCCTGCTGTATGTATGGAAAAAAGTCTTATTCATTCATATAATAGATTACATAGAAGAATATATAGAGAAAGTCACTACTTGTGCTCCACGTTCATTCAACATCTTATTCCTTCTAATTTTCTGCACAATTCCTTTTTCAATTTAATTACAAATAACAAATACAAATTGATATTCAACATGGTATCAAGAGCTTAGGTTCTTTCTGGAGTTGGACGTACAGTACTGTGACTGAGGTAGAGAGTAACCGAACATGAAATCTCTCATGACTAGATCTGGAAGTGGTGAGCTAGGGGCTTCCATCTTCGATGGCATTGAATTCAAATTTTGGAAGGTGCGAATGGTTACCATCTTCAAATCTCATGGAATTAAGAGATTGGTTGACAAAGGTATTACAGTTCTAAAATCAAAGAAAAAGAAGGAGAAGGTAAAGAAGGATGGTTAATCTGCAAGTGTAGATGAGGATGAAGAACTGGAAGTTTACCTGGAAGAACAATACATGAAGGATGCTAAAGCTTTTGGCATCATACAGGGAGCTGTATCAAAAGAGATCTTCTCTTGAATTGTTAATCAAGACACAGCCAAAGGACCTTAGGATCTTTTGCATGAAAATACTATGGTGATGAACAATCCAAGTAAGTTAAGCTACAAGGCTTGAGGCGTGAGTTTGAATATATGAGAATGAAAGAGAGTGAGTCATTATCTAATTATTCTGCTAGATTCTTTGATCTAACTAATTAAATGGAAAAATATGGTGAATCTCTGACTCAACAAAGGATGGTACAGAAAGTGTTGATTAGTTTGACAAAAACTTATGATCCAATGTGTGTTGTTATTGAAAGAACCTTTGATTTCAATTTTGTGTCTGTGAATGTAGTGTTTGGTTCACTTAAGAGCTACAAGCTTAGACTAAACATGCATGAGGATGATGTAGAGAAGTCTGAGAGGGCATTTGCTAGTATGAGTAGACCTGGCAAACGGGTCGTGTTTTGCGGGTTTGGGTCAAACCCAACACGACCCATTAGTGTTAATGGGTTCACCCGACACGACCCATTAATGTTAATAGGTTCACCCGACACGACCCGTTAATTTACGGGTAGCAAAAATTCCAACCCAAACACGACGCAAAAAAATAACGGGTATACACGACCCAACCTATTCACCCGTTAAAATTAATTAATAATCAAATTCAGCCATACTCATTCTGCAAAAATAGAAAGGAAAAAGAATCCAAAAGCAGAGGTTTCCAACTAACGACAACCCAGAAGAAGAACCCCCAAACTACCATAGTCTTTGCTTGCTCACAGTGAACCCAATCAAAATTCAAAACTCAATTAAACCCAATCATATAGCCAAACACAATCAAAATTCAAAACTAACCATAAAATCATCAAACCCAATCAAATCAATTAAAAAGGCATAGATCGATCCTAGCTAGCAACGGCAGAAATCGATCCTAGCTACGGCAAAGATTGATCCTAGTAGCGGCATCGATCTATCCTTGCAGCGGTAGCAAGATCAATCCAAGCAGCAGCAACGATGGTATGAGATGGAGACAGACAGGAGAAATCGAGATGGAGAGGGCGACGGAGAGAGACAGAGAGACAAAGGACGGTTTATCGAGAGTGGCAAAAAGTGAGTATAGAGTGGAGATGATGATGATTTGCGGTGCAGGCTGAGATCAAGAGTTAGAGAGAGATTGAGTGGGCGAAGACTGAAGAGACGAGAGGGTGAGTGACAGTTTAAACATGTTAGAATAGGAGAGAGAGTTGTGAGTGGAGAGAATAGTTATGTTTAGGAGATAATTTGAGAGATGTCAAATGGACAATGACTGAGTCATAAGTGAGCTAGTTAGTAAAGCTTAGGATACTTTTTTAACTAAAATTACAAAATTGCCCTTAAACAATAACGGGTCTTAATGGGTCACACATTTCACCCGCAAATTGACCCGACCCGAACCCTTTTTTTAACGGGTCGTTAACGGGTGACACTAATATGAATCAGGTCCAAGAATCTCAAACCCAAACCTGCAAATTTTCGTGCCATTTCGTGTCAGGTTAACGGGTCGTGTGCACTTTTGCCAGGTCTAAGTATGACCATTACTCCTAAAGGTCAAAACAATCAAACCAGGAATTATAGCCATGATGGGGGAAAAAGATTTGCAAAAGGATGGAAAGGAAAACCCAAGAAGTGGGATAATAAACCTCTGGCTAATTTGAAGCAAGGAAGTGATGCTGGGAAACCAAAGTGCAAAGTGTGTGTTAAAACTCACTATGGTGAGTGTTGGTTCAAGGGAAAAGTGAGATGCCAAAATTGTGACAAATTTGGGCATATTATGAAGGATTGCCATCAGCCTAGTAGAAGAGGACAGGTTGTAAATTATGCAAACCAAACACAAGAACCTGCCACCATGTTCTATGCTTGCCACAAAGCTTCAATAGAAAAAGATCAAGGTGCTTCATTCCTGGACAGTGGTTGTAGCAACCACATGACAAGTCATGAGTCATTTTTGGTTAATATTGATAAGAGTGTCAACTGCAGGATGAAAATGGAAACTGGAGACTTTGTGGAATCAACTAGGAAGGGAGTCTTACCTGTGCAAACAAAAGAAGGTACGAAATAAATTTCTGAAGTCATGATTGTACAGTATACGAAAAATGGTAGAGCATGGATATTGGTAGGAGTGGGAGACTGGACCTGACCAAAATAAATTAACTGAAAGACCGAACTAGACCTCTCCAGTAGGCTTAATAGAAAACCGAGACCAGAACCAACATTCCGATAGACTGGCATTTCGGTAAACTGAACTTTAGGTCTGATCCGGTCTGAATTGGGCCCGAACCAAGAATCTAATTGGCCACCCTTTGTTTTTTTTTTTTTTTGGTATTTTGGACCTCTTTTATGCCAATGCCATACTCAAATATTAAAATGGTATATGTTTTGGGGTTTGGACTTTTTATTACATATATATTACTATTGTATAATATAATAGGTTATAGTTATGCTGTTATAGTGTATGGTATATACCTATATAGTATACATTATATAATATATATCATATCTTAAACATTTCTTAATACACAAATACATTAATACAATAGGGTTTAGGGGCTTTAGGCCTTTAGGGTATGGGTCCACGGGAAAATATGGGTTTAGAACTTTAGAATATAGTATAAATTTATAATACTATAATAATTAGGGTAATTAGTTTACATTTTTAATATAGAAATGTTTAATTGTTTATGACTTTATAGCCTATTAGACTATAATTAGTTAAATAGTTAATAGCTTATACTTAATAAGTTAATAGTTATAAGGTTTATTGTTTAGACTTTAGAGTCTTTAGATTTTAGGCCCTTAGGTATAATATATATAATTATAAAGGATTAAAGGGTTTATGTAAATTATAGAAATGAATTATATCAAATCATCAATTAATGTAATTATNTGAATTATATCAAATCATCAATTAATGTAATTATATAAAAAAGTATTTACCATTTTTTAGGTTATAGAATATTAGAAATGTATTAAAAAACTAAAAAAAATTTAAAAAGTGTTATATAAATATAAATTATAGGATATGTATTTTATTAATATAATATATATGGCCAGTCCGATTCAGTCTACTAGCGGTATGGGTTTTTTGGAACCGGTTCCAGATCGAAATGAGTCGGTCTGGTATGAATACCGAAAGTCCAGTCTTGGTCACCTTTCAGTCCAGTCTCTTTTGGTGTCGGTTTGGCCAGTCTCGGTTCGGTTTCTGGTCTTCTGGTCAGACCGCCCCACCCCTAGATATTGGTTAGTATTTGGGGATTTATGGTCTCCATATAGGAAGACAGAAACATGCAGGCACATATGTGGCTACAGTGCAAATGAAAGGGAATAGATGCTTCCCACTTATGTTTGAAGATGTTTGGTTCTCACTGGAAATGAAACAAAATATTTGTCCATCTAAATTTAGAAAGTCTGCAGCAGTTACAAGATAAAGAAATGGTGATTGGTTTGCCTAAACTCACTAAAGGTGAGCATGTGTGTGAAGGGTATGCCATGAGTAAAGCCCATAAGGAGGCACTGATAGAGGGAAGACTAATACAACTGCAGAACCTTTGGATTGGTTCACACAGATGTCTGTGGACCAATGTCAGAGACTCTAGGTGGGAACAAGTACTTCCTCACATTCATTGATAATAAAACTAGAATGTGTTGGATATACTTCCTGAGATACAAGTCTGATGTATTTTCAGTATTCAAGAAGTTCAAGGCTATGGTGGAACTGCAAAGTGGTTTTAAAGTGAAAAAGCTGAGAAGTGACAGTGGAAGAGTACACATCATCTGAATTTGAGTAGTTTTGTGAAGATTTTGGAATACAAAAGTAGCTTACTGTTTCGTACTCTCCACAGCAGAATGGTATTGTAGAGAGGAAGAACAAAACTATCATGGAGATGGTAAGGGCTATGTTACAAAAGAAGAAGATGCCAAATCAATTCTAGGGTAAGGCAATCAATATAGCTGTATACCTCCTAAATAAGTGTCCTACTCGAGCCTTGGATAACACGACTTCTTTTGAAGCATATAGTGGGAGAAATACAGGAGTAAAACATTAGAAAATTTTTGGCTCAATGTGCTATACACATGTTTCATCTCAGCTAAGACAAAAATTGGAGGATACTGATCATAAAGGGATTTTCGTAGGATATGGAACAAGAGAGAAAGGATATAAAGTGTTTGATCTAAAGAGCAATAAAGTTATTGTTTCAAAAAGTGTGATCTTTGAAGAGACACGCATGTGGAATTGGGAAACCAAGGAAACTGATTACATATTAGTTACTTGGAATGATGAAGATGAAGGTAGGAATATTGCAGATGAAATGGTATATGTCACTCGTACTCAATCTTCACAAACTCCCTACAATATAATTCCTTCTTCTACTGCTTCTCCAAGCTCAAATCCTACATATTCTCCTCCTAAGTTTGAGACTGAAATTGATCTAGCAGGTACTTTTGACACCACTCCAAAGAAGTGGAACAGTCTAAATGAACTGTTTGCTCATTGCAAACTAAGTGTGGTAAAACCAGAAAGCTACTCAGAGGCTGCTAAAGATCAAGCATGGCAAAGGCCATCACTACAAGAAAAAAGAGTTTGCGCAACGAAATTTTGGGAGATGAGCAAAATTTCATCGCCCCAGAATATTTGGGCTACGAATGCTCCATTTCATCTCCCTAGATTTAAGGTTTTGGGTGGCGAATATTTTGGTCGCTCCAACTAGAATTGGGCGACGGACAAAAACAATCGTCGCCCTAGAAAGTTTTGGGCGATGAACGGCTGTCGTCGCCTCAATCTAAATGATGAACTAAATTTTGGGCGATGGCAGAAACTATTTCATCGCCCCAAATCATTAGGGTGACGTAAACTTTCGGCGACAACGACCATTTTGTCACCCCAAACAATTTTTGGGATACAACATAACATTATTCATCGCCCAAAATTCGCGACTATATGGGCAACGGTCTAAAAACTTGGGGCGACAAAATATGTTCATCGCCCAAAGTTTAACAATTAAAACCCACCAGCCCTTCTTCTTTCTTCTTCCTCGCGAATCTCTCCTTCCTCCGCAAATCTCTCTCACTCTCTCTCTCCATCGCCCCTTTCTCTCTATCCACCGTGCCTCTCTCCCTCTCTGTCCACCGCGCTTCTCTCCCTCTTTCCATCGCGCCTCTCTCCCTCTCTCGACCAAACCCATCCCCTCCCCCTCCCACATTGGAAACCCAGCC
>QANT01002809.1:0-41870 GCA_003254885.1 Purshia tridentata
GTGGTTGGGGGGGTTGGGGGGGAGGGAAGAGACAGAGAGAGAAAGAAAGGAGAAAAGTGAAACTACCTTCCATGCATATTTAAAAATTATATAACGTAGACAATGTGAGTCCTTCAGAATTTATATAGACTTCATACGATCTCATCAAACCCATAATTTAAAACTTATCCCTAAATAATTCACAAATGTCTGCAAATCAGACAGAATAGAGGTGATTGCATCTTTAATTGAATTATTTTAATATATTTCTTTAGATTGTCAAGAGACTGTGAAATACAAATGACTGCAACCAAGATAAATATAAGCAGAAGGCCAACTGCAATAACATAGCTACTAGCCTCTGTCAGCACCAACTAACCTCAAGATTGGGAATGGCACGGTCAGCTTGAAACTGATAGAATGAGTTACGGAGCAAATTTTCGGGATTACCATCTTCAGAGCGTAATTGATTCAAAAGCATGTTGTAGCTTAAATGAAAAGCACTGGAAAGCAAGGAGACAGGGGTCAGATAAAAAAAAATTAAATAAATAAACTCCAATAAAATGAAATGAGGAAAATTTCTTGCAGTTAAGAAACACTTTTCAAGTAAAAATGACAGAACACATTTGTGGGGCGATACCTCAAGTAGACAAGAACTATACATAAAAAATACTTACACATGTACCTATTTGGTGGTAGCTTGTTCACTGTGTTTGTACCTATCTTTCTATTATATTTAAGATTTCTTTGTTGTTTCTCATACACAAGCAAGATTAAAAGCAACACACGTACCTGTTCAAACAATCAGCACTCCCTTTAAGCATCATTTTAGCAGTAGATGGTTCCAACTTCTCATCTACCATAAGTATGCATATCCCACGTTTATCAATACCCCGGCGACCAGCACGGCCGCTCATCTGTATATACTCACCACTGGTTATCCATCTGAATTTATTGCCATCAAACTTCCGGACATTGGTAAACACAACAGTTTTTGCAGGCATGTTTAATCCTATGCTGAAGGTTTCTGTGGCAAACAAACACTAAAGAACTATGTATCAATCTCTGTACAACTAAGCTATAGTAACCCATTAAATTTTAATGATTATCCATGAAACAACAATAGATGAAATAAAATCTAGAACCAACCTTGATCAGACCTTCCTGAAATAGTATCTCAATCACTTCCTTTAGAATGGGAAGCAAGCCAGAATGATGCACACCTATTCCACGCTTCAAAAGGGGTAACATATGTGAAACCTGTTTAGAGCAGTAAACTAAAGAATGAATACAAATATGAAATAAAACAAAACTCTTAACAGTTCTGGGCATATAGATCACAAATAGAATAGAAAACAATATTTTACAATAAATTTAACAGTGCTTTGTCTGAATAACTATGGAGAAGGGACTGTTATGTTACCCTGATTTAATCTTATTGCTATTATATTTGAAGTTAATTAGATGAACCCCAAGTGTGCTCAAATCCACTATGCCTCACCCTAACCATCCAAACTCCACCTTGCTTACTGAACTATCAAAATCATAAATAACTCAAATATTTTGAGGGAGGGGAAGACACACACGCAGATCAACTTGAGACTAAAGGAAACCAATATAGAAAAAAGTTGCATCAAGTGATACTCCAGAGACAGTATAACACTAAATCATCTAAACCTAACACAAAGACATGCTCGAACAGACATGCAAGCTTGGAAAAGAAAAGAATGACAGCTTGCCTGCGGTAACTTCTTATCATCATCCGAAAGCATATCCATAGCACTCCAGAAGATAGTTTCTATATTTTCTTTCTCATTGTCAGCATTTAGATCCATTTTTGCCATCTGTAAGACAAAAAAGGAAAAAAAAACATTAAAGTTATATGGGTGTTTAAAAAAGGATAAATAAATTGAAAGAATATTTTAAAAAATGTTGAAATCAATATCCGTGACAGCCATATTTAATTGGAACAAATCTCAGAAGAATTAATAACCAAGTTTCTGACTTCTGAATGGATAACCATTCATATATATTACACTTATTTTATCGAAAAGTATAATAATGGTACTGAATAAACAACAGTCAACCATGAAAATATCAAAAGCAGAAACCACCCAATCTACACTCAAGAAATAAGATCCAGCAGCTTTCAATCACACATATCTTAAATATGCATGCAGGTAACGGGGTTCAAAAGGTTCACTCAGCATAAGAATAAGCCTAATTCAAGCAAATAATAGTCAGGTGATACATTGGACTGTGGATTGGAAGCACTCAACATTGTTTTAATGAAGTATACTTTACAACAAGTGGATCCCTACCTGCATTGCAAGAGTCTCACACTCCCTTTTGCTAAAACTGAAAAGTATGACAGGATCATACTGACGCTGAATTATCATTTTGACCATCTTGAATATATCACTTTCTTCGGCGGCCTTGCCCATGATCAAACCCTTCTGCCACTTGCCATTGTCTTTCTTCTTAGCACTGTCTGTTGCAGGAAGAAGTGCATTTAGACCCTTTTGAAAGCTGTCCTCACGAAACTTTCCTTTCTCATCGACTACCAAGTATAGACCATCCCCTCCAGAGGGGAAAATATAATGCTGAAGAGGAGTTGGCCTATAATCAGTATAGACAATGTGACAAGGCTGGCGGTGAATCTTTGCGAGCCAATCCGCAAATTCCTTAGCATTTGGCACAGTTGCTGAAAGGAACACAAAGCGAGCATTCTTCGGGGCCATAACAATGCTCTCTTCCCAAACCACACCTCTCTCCCTATCACGCATGTAATGCACCTCATCAAAGATGATCCAAGCCACCTCCCGTGTTACTTCTGATCCTTTGTACTGCATGCTTCGCCAAATTTCTGTGGTCATCACCTGAAATTCAAAAAGCAACTCAGCAACCCAGAGAGCCATATTGACACCTAACAAAAACCCAGAACGCCAAAAAGCGAAAGACTAACCAAGCACGAAGCATTCGGGTCGATTGTTACATCCCCAGTCATCAACCCAACATCTGAAAACTCCTCCTTAAACTCTCTGTACTTTTGGTTGCTCAGTGCTTTGATTGGTGAAGTGTATATCACACGCTGCTTGTTCCGCAAAGACATAGCAATCGCATACGATGCCACAACAGTTTTTCCAGCAGATGTATGAGCAGACACCTACCCACATTCACAAATTCACAATTTATTATCAAATTTTTAAAACCCAAAATTCAAAAACAAAAACAAAACTCACTTATTGACATTACCATGACCGACTCTGTATTTTCCAGGCACTTTATGGCTTCCAACTGAAAAGGGTCGAGAGGGAAGGGAAATTTTTTTGCAGGCTCGGAATCCTTCTCAGCAGAAGAAGAAGAGTGGGGAGGAACAGGAACATAACCGTGAGGATACGACACGTCGTGCACGCAAGCGACAGCTTCTTGGTCGTCGTCCACGCTTGTCGAACCATTCTCATTCTCCCTCTTTTGTTTCTGTAAAGCTGTTTCAAACTCCCCAGAAGCGGGGGCTTCCTCCGACCTTCGCTTTAGAGAACCCATTTGATTTGAGCTTTGTGGCGAGTGGTGAGTGGTGAGTACCCTATCCATCTAAAAAACCTGAAAAAAGCCTAAGAGAACAATAACCTTCAAGCTTAGGGTTCCTGCAACTTATCTCCAAGCCTCTCTATAGCCACCGAAATGACCTCCAAGCTAAGCTAAGTCCATCGGTTGCCGCCGAAATCCCAATAATCAGAACAGTCTAGGTTTTTTTTTCAAGCAGCTGGGCCTGATAGGTTACAGAGTCGTTTTGTTTTTTTTTGTTTTTAAACGCCCAGCCAGGCACTTAGCTCTCCGTATAAGTGTGTACAAATAATATAATTAAATAAATGTGTACAAATAATATTATTGAAAAGAAAAAAAATTCGGGAAATATTAATAAAAGAAATTATGAAATTAACATGAACAAATTATCACGGCCAAAAAAAATATATGAATAAATTTTATATTTGAGTGCCGCACTTGGTCATTGCCGTCAAAAAATTTTGCTGCATTTGTTAAGCTCATATTCTTGCTGAAAAAAAAAAAAAAAAAAANAAAAAAAAAAAAAAAAAAAAAAAACCTAAGTTTGATGAAATAGAAAAACCAAAAATAAATCTTCATTGGCTATAGCACCAACACAAACGAATATAGAATTTATAATGTTGAAACTAAGAAGTGTTTGTGAGCAGATATGTTATATTTAATGAAAAGGTTGGCTGGAATTGGGATGAAAATAAAGTGCAGGAGATACCATATATTGTTGTTCAAGAACAAATGAAAATTTCAAGGAGAGCAAGAATAAGAAGCTACTATTCATTCACCAACACCTACAACAAGCAATTCAAGTGGAGATGGTTCTTCCCCAAGTTTCTCTTTACCCAAAAGTCTTCTATTAAAAACCCAAAGGTTGAGTGATTTATATGAAATCTGCAATTTTTCTGATATATATAGAACCAAAAAGCTTTGAAAAAGCTCAAAAACATGATGTTTGGGTGAAAGCAATGAAAGAAGAGATAAAAAAGATTGAAAAGAATCAGACTTGGGAGCTTGTTAATCCTCTCAAAGATGAGAATTCATTGGAGTGAAATGGATTTTCAAGACAATAATTCGTTCGATGAAGATGGAAGCATTAAAAAACACAAACATAGTGGCTAGAGGTTTCAGCCAACTATAAGAAACATTTTTACAAGTTAAGCACCTTGATCGCTCTTGCTGGTCAAAAGAAATGGTTATTGTTGTATCAGCTTAATGGTAAGTCAACATGTCTAAATGGAGTTTTATAAGAAAAAGTGTATGCAGAGCAGCCTTAAGGTTTTCTAGTTAAAGGGGGAGAAGATGAAGTTTACAAGCTGAACAAGGCTCTTTACAGATTGAAGCAAGCAACCTCAACTTGGTACGTTGAAATTGATAAGTATTGTACTGAGAGAGATTTTCAGAAAAGTTCAAGTGAGCCTACACTTTTATGTCTTGAAGAAGGGAGATTCTATTCTCGTTGTTTTAATTTATACACCATTCTTCTTATATAGAATAGCTAATTTTGACTTCATTTTATGGTTTGCATAATAAATTCCTTTTTTTTTTTTTGGGTATAAGTAGGAAGAATTCGAATTTGAGATCTCTTTTAACAAATCGGAAAGAAAAACTCTTTAGATGAATAACTAGAAATTTTGGAATTGCATTTTGGTTAGTGTGTGTAGAAAATAAAAGCTTTCAAGGGACCCAATAAGAAGAAAGCAAAGCGGAGTTGGGGTTGGGGACCTTAGTATTTAATGGCCTTCTTGATGAAAGATTTAACAGAGGTACGTATTTGTCAAAAAATTGAAGTTGAGATGCTGAAAATTGAAAATTAAACTGGAGGTACTAACTTGTAATATAAGATACATTTGGAGTACTAAATTGCAATTTGTCCTAAATTATATATTGAATGGATTTAACTCTCCTGTGGAGGGAAATTTATGAAAAAAGGGAGCGCTCGCTCACACAAAGCAGTGGACCCCTGCTGCACAGATTAGTGGTCTCCCCTCCTCACTTTTTGTTCTGTATTTAATTCTCATAGCATACCCGCATGAGAGAAGTGTCCTGTATTGGATTATGCATTTTAGTTCATCATGCACGAAAACATTCTAGATGAGTGTGATAATTTTCCAATATGAATATTGAATTCTTGCCTACCAAGTCTCTATTCTTAATCCATTAGTGGTGCCATAATTTTCGCTCATCCTTGTTAATAGGCAGTGCTCCACCATGACAATTAATCTTTTTACAATTTGATTTTTTCAACCCATTCAACAGTTCTACTTGCTGATTGCTTTAAATATAACTTTTACTTTGAAAATGGTAATTTTATTTTATTTTGTTTTTTGTATACTGTTAAGTGTAAACTATGCTTAGTATTTAAAATAGTACTAATACTAAGTACTGTTGATTGCCTCATTTCACTGGTAAATCTTCTATATACAATAACTAATTCTGACTTCATTTAATGGTTTGCATAACAAATTGAAGTATTAATTTGAGATATTTTCTAACAGACTGGAAAGAAAATATTATTAAGTAAATAGCTAGTTGGTGCATGACAAATTTTAGTTAAATGGTTAACACAATGTATAAATTTATTTCTCTTTGCTATTTACAAAGAAACCAAGAAAACAATTGGGTTTCACTTTCTTGTGACTAATTAGAAATTTACTAAGATGTGTAAATAAAAGACACTTACAAATGAACCCCAATTTCATCAATTAATAAATTATTTTAAATCAAGGCTAAAGTGGATTTTAGTCTCCCTACTTGGATGAAGTTACCACTTTCATCCCATTTTTTAATTTTGACATTTTTAGTTCAGTACTTTAGATAAGATTGCAACTAAGTATTTTCTGTCATTTTCAATTTTTTTCTAACGAAAAAATCCTACATGCGTGTCTTCCTCATGAATGCTGACTCATCTGCCCACCTGGACAAAGACAAATCAACATCATGTGCCTTCCTCGTGATACATGTAGGATTTTTTCGTCAATAAAACAAAAAGGATCTAATTGCAATCGTATCTAAAGTACTGGATTAAAAATGTCGAATTTAAAAGAACGAGAATGAAAGTGATAATTTCATCAAAGTAAAGGAACTAAAAATATAATTTGGCCTTAAATTAGTGGAGAGCATTGTGGAGAAACCCTCCCCTTATGGCTTACAGCAACATTCTCACATGAAGCTATGGCTTTTGTTTCTTCGCCTACAGCTACCAAGTTTACTTCTTGCAACACAATGTCTTCACATCTGAACCGCTTGCTGCAATCGAATTTCACTGCCACTTCTGAAGCACTTGTGCCTCTGATATTGTGGTATTCCACATTGCTTATTTTCACAGCTGAGGCCTACATATATAACCCAACATCTCCAAATCATTAATACATATATAGTCATGCTAAATCGGAAATGGTTTGTGACAAGAGAATCTGATATGTATTAATTTAGACTAATTAAGTCTAAATTAATCTAAATTAGCAGTCTGATTCTGCTCACATAATATATGGTAACAGAAAAATTTAAAACATAAATATACCTATCAAGTAGTGTTTAAACTTTCCTCGAATAATCCTCTATCGGTGATTATATTTCTAAGACCGACATATAATGACGAAAATTTTGCCAGTACATTTTTAATTTATGTTGCAGCTACTAGGTTATGGGTAAAGGGGATGATTATCCATTACCTGTTCAAGGCATGGTTCTTTCTGATCACAATAGTGTTGGTCTATGATAATTGGATTGCTCACATTGTACATCATAACATTTGTGAATAGGATGTTTTTTGCATATCCAGACCCTCCCTACATATATATCAAGCAAAAGCAATTTGTTAGTGTGATTTAAATTATATATATATTGGATGCATATATGAGTGTGATAATTTTCTAAAATGAATATTGAATTCTTACCTGCCAAGTCTTTATTCTTAATCCATTAGTGGTGCCTATAATTGTCGATTTAGAAACTACCACATCTGAAACCTGTGCTTCTGAATTTTCAGCTCCCAAGCTTCCAATGCTGCATATGTATAACATCATCAGAATACATTATTATTAATTAAGTACGTAAGAAAAGTTCATTAAAAAAATTAAAGTAGGAAAGAAACAAGGATTTAAATTTCGATTTTCAATAAAATTTCGATTTCATTGAAAATGTTGACTAAATTTCAGCTCCCAAGCTTCCAATGCTGCATATGTATGACATCATCAGAATACATTATTATTAATTAAGTATGTAAGAAAAGTTCATTAAAAGAATTAAAGTAGGAAAGAAACAAGGATTTAAATTTCGATTTTCAATAAAATTTCGATTTCATTGAAAATTTTGACTAATACAATAAAAATTTTTAACAAAATTTTGATAATTTCTATTCGGTAATATTTCGAGACCTCAAAAAATGAAAATTTCGAAAAACATTTCAAAATTTAATTCCTTAGAAAAGAATAAGTTAATAACTAATTAATTAATGATTAATGATCATTAAAGTTGGGAGACCTGATTCCATGACCTGGTCCGCACACTATATTCGTAGCTCGAACTTTCTGCGACCCGCTTACTATTGAAATACAGTCATCACCTTCAAGTATAAATAAACATAAAAAATAGTCAACAAAATTAGTCCTCCTAACCCAGACTCCTAGTCATCACCCTCAAATAATTCAACATACAAGAAGGTCTTACTCTAATTAAATGTCGTACACATGCAGTATTCAAATGTGGGACCTCTAACAGTTTTGTTCAAATTCATTCATTACCATTATACAAGATCATGAAAGTTCAGCAAAGGTACTATATAAGTTTTCAGTATTTTTCTAGTCACTAAAATTCGTTCACTAACTCACACTCGTAGATTGTTTTATATATTTCAAATTTACATTCACTCTGAAACTTCTTTAAATATAAAAATTATGATACGTTATTGGGCAAATAAATTTGGTGATCAAACCATAAATTATTGAAAGTATTGTATGTAATTATGTTACCTGTGTCACATGATGTCTATGATAGAGGTGTGCCATTGTATATGGGTCACAATAACAATTTAGTAAATATAGTCTAATAAATTTTATATTTTGCGCTAATTATAAAGTATTCCTCTAAAGTTTGCTGTTATTTTCAATTCATCTCATTTGGCTTTAATTTTTTCAATGTAGTATATATAATTTTCAATTTAAGTCAATATAAAAAAAATAAAAAAGAAATATTTAAAAACCCCACACCCCAGCCCTGACCCATCCCTTCCCCTACCCAACCTCGCCCCACCTCCCACCCAGTCTAGTCGCACCCATTGCATTGGGAAGGGGTGGGAGGGGTGAGGCTGGGGCAGTTTTTTAGTTTTTCTATTACATTGACTTAAAATTGAAAATTATATATACTATATTAAAAAACTTAAAATCTTATGGGAGAAATTGAAAATGGCAGTAAACTTGAGAAGGGTATTTTGAAAACCCTATTTTTGTGGGTTCACCTGTCCGAATGACACTGTCCTTGATCAGAATATATTGTGTGGCTGTGACATGGATTCCGTCAGTGTTGGGACTATCCTCCGGTGCCGTTACCGCTAGATTCAAAGCTTTCACATTCACGCATGTATCAAATGACACGTGGATTTGTTGCGCATTTTTGAACATCAGATTTGCTACTTCCAAAGTGTTGCAGTTGAGGAAAGTCACAGCCTTAAGAAAAAAGAAAGAAAAAAGAAAGTCATAATTAGATAGAAAATAAAAAAACAATTCAAATCTTAGTGTTAGGTAAATGATTAGTCCTTGGAAATAAATAGGACCCATAAACTTACAGTTGGCGCTTCCTTGCAAGGCTGTGGCACAATCGAAGGTTCCACCCACAAAATAAAATAAATTAATCATTTCACTTAAAATTGAGTAATCAAAATTAAAATTGACTACATTTTAAAATTTCCATTAAAATTGAAGCATGACCACAAGAAAAAACTTACAGTTGGCGCTTCCTTGCAAGGCTGTGGAACAATCGAAGTTTCCACCCACAAAAGAAAATAAATTAATCATTTCCCTTAAACTTGGGTAATCAAAAATCAAAATTAAAATTGACTACATCTTAAAATTTCCATTAAAATTGAAGCATGACCACAAGAATAAATTCAATTAATCAATTTTCGAATAACAAACTTACAAGGGATTGGTTAACTTTGCAAGAGTTCTGCCACCAAATCCTTCCATTTCCATTGAGGGTCCCACCACCTTCAACTCTAAAGTTTTGTAAATTTTCAAACAAAATCCAATGCCTTCCTTTGTAGTCCGATCGTTTGGGAGAGGCGTTGATGGTTCCATAGATCTAGTCAAATAGATCAAGAACTATTAGATTGTTTTACTTTGTAACATATGATATTAATATCAATTTGGACCAAACACTCGTAATAATCAATTAACTTTTAATCATCGTTCATATTTATAAACTCATAACATAAATAATCTTATATTGCAAGATTATAATTTTTTTAATATTAAATTAATACAATGACATCTGTGAAAGCTTGTAAAGAAACTATAAACCAGAGAGAAATCTTGAGAAAACTGAATTGATGAATATATGATTATGATCAATCTCGTTAAAACTGAAGGCACTGTACCAACTCTTATATTGAGCTTAACAGACTGACTAACAGACTAACCAATGAATGTATGACATCTGTCATAGCAAACTAACTACTCTAACTAATAACTAACTACCAGACAATCGTCAACAATTTGGTGAAAACTTAATAAAAAGTCAACAAATTATGTGCCCTTTGATTAATCTAAAGAATGTTATCTCAAAAAATTATTCCTTATAATCTCTCATAAATAATTCTTCATATTAATATATATTTAAATTTACAACATAAACACAATTAATATAAAACATAACAGAAATAAAAATTTAAAAGATAGTGCTTAAAACATTAATGTATGCATTTTTCATGCATAAAAAATCACCTTGAGCGTGAGAGAAGATGTGCAAGGACCAGAAAATGTGATTGGCTTCAGGTGATAGGTTCTGTACTTAGGGACCACAAGATCAACATGTACACCCTTTCTAGAAGAACAAGCCTCCCTCCAAGCTGTCTTAAATGCCTATAACAAAATCTCCAACCATTAATTAACAACCCTAATGCTACTTCTCACTAAACTCTCACATATAAACTTTAAATAATTTAAAACAATACCATGCTTAATTAAAGGAGTAAAAAGGAATATAAATAAAAGATCAACACTAAAAAAACTCGTAAAAGGATCCTATTTTTTTTATAAAAAAAAAAGACAATAGTTTTAATTTTCATTAAACAGCAATTAAAGAGAGAATATAATGTAAATTGGGTTGCCTGGGTATCATCTCCTCCATTTCCTTCAGCTCCAAAATCTTCCACATTAACAACAATCTTTGCTGAAGTTGAAAG
The DNA here is from genome assembly GCA_003254885.1 of Purshia tridentata. Classification (NCBI taxonomy): domain Eukaryota; kingdom Viridiplantae; phylum Streptophyta; class Magnoliopsida; order Rosales; family Rosaceae; genus Purshia; species Purshia tridentata. The sequence continues at coordinate 10,940 of QANT01002809.1, forward strand.
ATAATGATGAAGTTGAGCAGCCCTTGGTGTACTACGCTTTCTTGTCCTTGATATTGTAGGGTAGGGTCCTCTTACATCATGACCAAAAGTATTACTCTGATGATGATGATGATGATGATCAAGTACAAGTGGGTCCTCTGGGTTGCTGCTGAGAGAGAGTTTGGACAAAGAGGCTAAGACTATGAGAAGTACTGAGAGAACATGGCCTTTAGAATACATCTTAACCTTCACTTTTGGACAGAAAAACAATGGCATGTCCCAAAAATTATGTTGAAGACCAAGGCTTGGATGATGGGATATATTTATAGCAAAACAGTAGTCAAAGCTTGCTTGTAATTCTCTAAAGACAGAGAGAGAGAGAAGGGTAAAAGCAATAGTGAGTGATGAAATAGAGAGAATGTACATGTTTGTTATAATTCATGACTCAAGAGAGGTATGGATATATAGATATATTGAGATGAAGGTGATTGAGACGAAAGAATCACTTGGCTGCTGGTAGCCGACTCTGGTTTTTCACATCAATTAGCGGCTTTGATCACTCCACTGAAAAAAAAAATATATAAAAGATGACCAAATTAATTAATGGAGCTTGAGTTAGTTGGTTAGTGGTGCTTGTGCTTGTTTACCAACACCCAACAAAAGCATATATGATGCATATTATAACTGCTGATTGTGCTTGTTTACCAGTTAGTAACACTTTCTATAGACTTTAAGGAGGTCTAAACCAACTAAAGAGAAAAAAGACCTACAATATTGAATATATGTGCAAATTTTCTGATAAGCTGTTGGATATAATAATTTTTGGTTTCAAAATAGAAATGACTTTGGACACTTACCTTTGACATGGAAATAATTCAAATAGAGGTATGCATACACTTACGTCGCGTACATGCATATAAATACATATGACCAAAGCATTATCCTCTTTACCTTTTCAATTATTGAGGGTTTTACATTTCTATTTAAAAATAAATAAATAAATAAAATTGAAGAGAACCAAATTCTAAACCTCTTACAATTTGGAGAAATTTTTCTGTGTTACTATAGCATTGCCAGATACGTATTACGATTCACGGGTTCATAGCTAGTTTTGGGTATATGATTAATAAATATTACACATGTTATAAGATAGGTGAATTAATTAGTTTCTTCTTCTTCAAAAAAAAAAAGTAGAATACTAACATAATGTGACGGTATTACAATTACACTAATTAATTACCCCAAAATTTGATTTAACCCATTACTCACCCCGGCCTTGATCTAATCCCAATCATTAAATTAATTCTATTTTTAATATGAATATGGAATATTTTCTTATCAAACAATTTGATAACATATATAATATAGAAAATTACACTTAAATCAATAAAATATTTCAATATTACATAATGGTCAATGCAAATTTTATTTTCCCATAAAGGTCAATAAATTTTGAAATTTTATTCCACTTTAGTCACTAAACCCAATCTATTTTTGGACAATAGTGGTTAAAATGAAACTATGAAAAAATGTATTGATTAAAATGTAATTGTGAAATATTTTATTAATTTATTTGTAATTAACTCTATATAATATGATTATTAATAAGCCCTTGGGGTTAGCCAGGTGGCGAGGGTGGGTGGGATAAGGGTTAGGATTAATTAGGCTAGGCCCAAGGTTCAATTTCCTCCAATATAACAAAAAAAAATTAGACATTAAATTATTTAAGTTGACTTTTGACTGAATGTGTTCCAAATTCATTGTATAATGTCATATTTATGTGTGAATATTAACATACTAACTATATAATCAATAATGTGCTACTTTATTTATTTATTTTAGTTTCTATTAACAAGTCAGCATCAGGGATGGGCGCGGTTTGGTTTGGCATAAAAATATTTTGTAAACCAAACCAAACCAAATCACTTATAACTGGTTTATTTAAGTGGTTTGTGTATGAAAAAAAAAACTTCGAATTCAACTAACACTAATCAAATAATTAATTATTAAATTTCAAATAACTCTACTACAAAATTCAAATTCACAATCTAAACTAACAAAATACTAAAACATACAACAATATCAATATGACAATATATATCAAGCAAACAAACAACTATGAAAATTCAATCACGTGCGCACAATATGCCATGTATAAAAAAATTAAAAAAAATAATGAACAGCTCGGCTTTATCGATTTGTGGAAATTTCAAACCGAGACCAAATTGGTAAGAACGGTTTAGTTCGATTCGGTTTGACTTCTTAATTTTTTATTTTTTATTTTTTACCAAACCAATTTTTAGCAGTTTGATCCGACCCATTTTTGCACACCCATAGTCAGCACTATGGAGATAGGCTAATGGATGGATCCTTCCACTGTCATTATTGAACCGAGACTAAAAACGAGAGAGGGGCAAATACACTCGATTGGCTACTAGAGACGAACAAGGGCTAGGGACGCACTCGACGGGCATGCTTTCTTGCCATATTATATATATAATCAATAATGTGTATAAAAATTCTAATTTTTTTCAGTTTCTATTAATCTTATTTGTTCTGTTTAGTAGTTATGTTAGGCATAATTTGGTATTTCCCATTTTAGAATTCTCATTATATAGGCATAATTTGGTATTTCCCATTAAGGTTGCTTTGAAACTCATATTGACATTCAACTCATTAAGATATTGATTAATGCTAGTGTAGTTGTATATCGATTGATGATATTGCTTTGAAATCTAATTTCGATCGATTTTGAGTGCCAAATTTGAACATTGACAATAGTCTCTCTCTGAAAAGTGGTCAACCCGTTTACCCATATGTCGTGCACTAATCTTCATCGATCATTTATTTACCCATATGTTGTGCACTAGTTTTGATCATAATGACGGAGAAAGTGTAAGTCTAGACACTAATGCAGCTGGAATTCAGAGATTTATTTTGTTTCATTTATTGTAGTGTTTATTTTTTTATTTTTTTCTTCTTTCTTTAGTTTAATGATTTTACTTAATTGGCTTATTCATGGATTTACCCCCTAAAATATATATCATTTTTTTTTCACTTTGTTCCATGAAAGTTAAATCCACATACTTTGCCCCCGAACTTTACAAATGACTCCCAATAGCTAAATTTTGTTAACTTCATTCATTTTTTCAGTTTTTATCTTAGCTTTGGTCCAACTTTTAACTCATCAAACCTCTACCAAAATCATCAATCTTATATTCGTTTTGAAGCTATGTATCTCCTCTTAATAACTATATAAAAATACTCAAAACAGAACTCTAGATAATAGATAAAGTTGAGAGTGTAAAGTTCTGGGAATAAAGTGAAAGGATTTAACTTTTATGGGATAAAGTGAAAAAATATATATATGTTTCAAGGGACAAATCCACTAATAAGCCTTCTAATTAATTTAGAGGACTAGACTCTTAGAAATGCATGACATATCACTGCTCACATCATGAAATGTGAAGGGAAAGAAAGAGCATTATATAAGAGTGAACAACATGCTTTTTATAATCTTATGTAATGTTATGTTCCCAAATTCCAATATTAGAAGGCACAAAGTTACATTGGTTTTGGGTTGACGTGCTAGCTAGCTAATTAATAGAGAGCATATTTAATACCTAACTTATTTCTCGTTTTGGTACTAGGTTTTTAATCAGAGCTATTGAAATTTTTACCTTTTTTATTTTTCTCTCTCTACTCTCTCTTTAAAGGTTTTGATTAAAAATTTGGTACCAAAATGAGTACCAAGCTAGGTATTGAATTTACTCTCCTAATTAATACACGTTCATTCTCTCCTTGATAATTTGGCATAGATAATAAATTTACCATGATGATGATCACTAATACATCATCATGATGTCCAAGTCCCTATGAATATGATTATGGGCATAAGCTGATAAGCTGAGAAGCAATATAAGCATGCATGATGTCAAAGAGAGTTGACAGAGTTGGGGAAGTTAGCAGGATATTAGGTGAATTAGGCGTTTGGGGAAGAAAAGTAGTGAAAAGGAGAGAGAGGGTAAGATGGGTTGTGGTAAGAGATGCATGGGATTTGCGTGTAGTTAGTGTTTGGGAGTGAATAAGAATAACAAGTAAGATGGAGTTGTAATTGCCGTCACCTAACAATTGCCGTGGTGTGTTTGAGAACAGGTAGAGGGATGGGAATTAAAAATAGTTTGTGTGAATTACTTTAGCCTTCTCTCTCTATCGATCTCTCTCTTAATCAAAACTCAAAATTCAATTTTTTGGAGTTCAATCATTTCTCTAAATCATTTAAAACTTACATGAGCTAAACTTTTAATTGAATGGGTTTTCTGATGAATACAAGACAAGCTGGAATGTGTCTTGTTACTCCATGTGACTGCCATTAGATTATAGATTTTGTGTAATCATTGACATTAAAGTTTATCATGACAAAAAATGTAGAGTTGATTTGTCAACAGAATCCCAAAGATTAGTGCATTTGCAAATATTAATCTTAGAATAGATAATTAAGTCTGCAAAACCTTTCCACTTTTAATTTGATTTTGAACGATGAAAAGAGACAAAATAGAAATTAATAGATGAGTTGAACAAATTGCTTTGTTATAATTATTTTAATTAGGTTAACAAACAATTAAGATACCCATGTAGGTCCATGTAGGTTGGGTGCACAAAGCTAAATAGAGCTGCATTAGTGCATTAAGATTCATAGATGCAGCTTTGGAATAGGGTTCAGGATGTGCGTGGTTCTTTTTTAATTTTAATTTTAATTAATTTGAGAGGAATGTTCTAAAACTACATGGTTAGTAAGTTAATACGAAACTAATCACTCTTTTAAACCTACTACATGGTTAAAAATCTGAAAACCATCAGTGCATTAAGATTCATAGATGCAGCTTTGGAATAGAGTTCAGGATGTGCGTGGTTCTTTTTTAATTTTAATTTTAATTAATTGGAGAAGAATGTTCTAAAACTACATGGTTAGTAAGTTAATACGAAGCTAATCACTCTTTTAAACCTGCTACATAGTTAAAAATCTGAAAACCATCATATTTAGGTCACACTTCAAATATTATTATTATGAAAAATCAATTAAATTAGAAATCATTTAATCATATACTATGATCAAATAAATAGACGAAGACTATGTTTCGATAAGAACATATAAATGGTTGTTAACTTGTTATTATAATCAAATAGTTAAAAAACTTTTGATTGAAGAGATTTTTTACAAATATGATCTTTAAAGTGAGGCCTAAAATTGAACTATTCAAACTATGAGATTATATTATTTATATAAATGGTTGTTAACTTGTTATTATAATCAAATGGTTAAAAAACTTCTAATTGAAGAGATTTTTTACAAATATGATCTTTAAAGTGAGGCCTAAAATTGAACTATTCAAACTATGAAATTATATTATTTGGTGTACCAAAAAAAGTGGTTAGTTTCAAATTAACTTGATAATAAACTAGCTTTAAAGGATTTATATTAATTTGAGTTCTTTAAAGGGCCAATTAAAAAAAAAATCATAAATATTTTCAAAATCACAAATTAGTCCGTAAAAATTTTCAAAATAGCATAATAGTCACTACAAACCAAAAAGAAGAGAAACTCTATGAACAACTGGACAAAAACAAAAAAGAATTTTCGAATCTTGTCACTATGCTGGCATGCTGCTGACATCACTAATGTCCAATTTATAAAATTATATATAAGTCAATAACAACCACATATTTTCTTCGATTGGTAATTGTGTGACTAGAAAATTACATCATATTTTCTATGTATATATGTGCACTCCATCATATTTTTTTCAATTGGTAATTGTGTGACTAGAGGGGTAGTACAAAAATGTAAAGAATGAAATTTTATAAAAATAAAATGATAAGAGTGCACATGTATACATAGGATTTATAAAAAGTGTAGATTATTCAAACTACTTTGAACTATTAAATTGACTACTTTTAGATTATTCGACAAAAGCCTACTAATTGAATTATTGTCGAATAGTATAAATAATATTAAGAATTCGATAGTTGGTCATAAAAATAACACAAAAATTTCGATAAATTATTGTAATTTAAAGCAGTTGGAATAACCTAGTTCTTTATAAAAATGTTAAACATGTGTGTGGACACAGCTTTGCAATGCCTTGATATATATATTGAATGGGCCAATGGCATTTAACAAGCCCGCTTTAATTATTCACGTGGCAACAAAACTACAAAAGTCAGGACGGCAGCAAGAAGAACCAGTGCAAGCCTTTTTCTGAATATCCAAATGGTCTCGCCTTGTCTTGTTATCAGTTTGGTCATTTGGCAAATGTCAGCAGATTCAGGTGGGAGGGAAATGGTTAAGATTAAAAGCCAAGGCGAATCTGTTCTCTTTCTGTCAAGGCAGTTTAATTATTGCTGACACTCCATTGCACATGCTCTGACTCTGGGTGAAGCCTTTTTGCAAAATGTTAATAAAATTGAACTGAATTGTCTCCCATTGCACCCACCACTCGGTACTTTCCACCTCACACACTCACACACGGGCGTCGTTTCGTTTCCATTCATGGCGGAGGTTGTCAGTGATAAGCAGCAGCAGGAGAGCCAGAGCGGCAGCAATGGCATAGTGGTGCCCAATCCCAATCCGAACAAGGGCTTGACTTCCAAACTCATAGACTTGGTAGAGAAGCTCATCGTGAAGTTGATGTACAACTCTTCTCAGCCTCACCACTATCTTGCCGGCAACTTCGCTCCCATTCCTCATGAAACGCCTCCAACAAGGGATCTCCCTGTTTTTGGCTATCTTCCTGTAAGTCTCCTATGTGAGTGATGCTTATGCCTTTTTATGTTGCCTTGCCTGTTGTGCTGCCAATCACATGCCATGTGTAATAGGATTGCTTGAATGGAGAGTTTGTTAGGGTGGGCTCTAATGCAAAGTTTGCCCCACTTGCTGGATATCACTGGTATGCCTTACTATCTTCCAGTCTATATTGGGTCAATTTCAGTTCTTGTGAATTTGAATTTCTGAGATTGACCATGTTGGTTTTGTTCTGATATGCCCTTTGTTGCTGTCTTTCCAGGTTTGATGGAGATGGGTGAGTGGTTTACTGCTTCCTTATTCACACCTTATTTGAATTCAAGTTTTTCTGGGCAACTTATCTGAAGGCATATTATCTTATTTTAATGTAGTTCCATGCTCAAAGTGGGGAAATTTTGTAGTTTCTGTTCACTGTTCAGTTCCCATGTCTTTGAATCATATCCACTAATTATTACATTTATTACATTTATTACATTAATTACTGGACAAAGCAAGTAAAGTTATACATGTTATCCTTGAGATTTGCAGTATGGTTCATGGTCTGCGCATCAAAGATGGAAAAGCAACATATGTCTCCCGCTATGTAAGAACGTCACGTCTTAAGCAAGAAGAATATTTTGGAGGTGCTAAATTTATGAAGGTATATGACTAACACTACTTGAGCTGTTGCAATTTTCGGTTTAAACTTGTGTCATTGATGTTTAGTTGGGAGATTCGGTTCTTATATATTCCTCACTATGTTATTTTCAGTTTGGAGACCTTAAGGGGCTTTTTGGCTTACTAATGGTTAACATGCAAATGCTAAGAGCAAAACTGAAAGTATTGGATATGTCATATGGAAATGGGACAGGTAGGTTTTTCTACTAAGAAATTCTTTTGAAACGCAATGGCAGCCTCTGTTATTGTATCATACAATTCCTATCCATTACAATTTCAAAGCAGTTACATTATCCTGTTTTGAAGTAATGCATGAATTGCCACAATTCTTTGGCTCATCCTTTGTTACACTGGTGTTTCATACTTTAGTTGCATTAACATGTCTGGTTTTGAAAGTTCTAAGTACTTAATAATTTTATCTCCCCTGCACCTTTGTTGAAGATTGTAATTACGTAGTAGAAAGTCTTCGACATGGTTCTCTATTCATTTTGAAACATTTATGCAATGTAGATGCCCCTTTAAAAAGTATCCTTTGAGAAAATATCTTGGAGAATTAGGAAAGTATCTATTTTTCTTGTCCAAGGAAGGAGTGCCAGAAACTAACTATTGATTACCCTCATCCAGGCAACACAGCTCTCATGTATCACAATGGAAAACTTCTTGCTCTTTCAGAGACAGATAAACCTTGTAAGCATAACTCATTCATTTTCTTGCTTCTATTACAATTGATTCGAGAATCTAATGAAAAGATTAGTCCAGAATTCAGATGTTTCTGTATATTCCTTATAAAGGGGAATAGTTTTCCTAAATTTTTTCTTGGGATTTCACCACTGCTTGTGATCCCATTAAGATGTGAGTGATGCTTTTCATGGTTCTAGGAATAAAAATGTGATGAAATGGCAGCCTTTCTGTAGCCTTCTATATCTTTGTTGGACTCAAACATATTGGTCTTTTTTTTTGCTTCGAGCGTGGAACTGAAATTGTTTATGTGGCATTTTGTAGATGTCCTCAAAGTTTTGGAAGATGGAGATCTGCAAACAGTTGGCTTGCTGGATTATGACAAGAGATTGGCACATTCCTTCACTGCTCATCCAAAGGTTGACCCATTCACTGGTAAGCATATTCGCATAAAAAGATATTTAGTCGGCCATTATTGGGAAATATTCCTCTCAAGTCTCAACTTATGAATTACATAATGCAGGCGAGATGTTTACGTTTGGATATTCACATACTCCACCATATGTCACTTACAGAGTTATTTCAAAGGATGGTTTCATGAATGATCCTATACCCATAACCGTAGCAGACCCCATTATGATGCATGATTTTGCCATTACTGAGGACTATGCAATTTTCATGGATCTTCCCTTGTATTTCAAACCAAAGGTTGGAAATTTCAAAATTACTGTTATTATTAATTTCAACTTGTTATATAACACTTTTATGTAAATGATTAATCATAAATGTTTTCTGCATGCACACTAACAAAACAATCTTCAAATATCCATAGAGAGAGAGAGAGAGAGGCTGGAGTGGGAAATGAAAAGAAGGGGGTGGGGGGCAGAGGGGCGGCATCTTAGTTTTGGGAATCATCCATTGGGGTTAGGATTACATACTACTGTTAAGAAATGGTGGTTCATACCAAAACAGCCCTATATCACAGGTCATTACAAACTTGCACAATTTCCATCACAGACCAGATGTAACTGAATCTAGAAGATCAATTAACAGGCGTTTCCTGAAATTTTGGTGGGTCCTTGAGTTGTTATGGATTTGTATTTAAAATAAATAAATAAATTCTGAATGATCCATTCAGACCTTTCCACTAGGCTCTATCACTTCAAAGAATTAACATTGTTTTTGGACTGGGCTAGAACTTTATATCTAAGCTCATAAAGTCTGAAATTATCATGAAATGGAAATACGCACTGGTACATAGAAAAGGAAAGATGAAACTGGACTATATATCATGCCAGACTTGTCTAAATTGTATTCTATAGTCTGAAGTCTGAACATTCAAAGCTCCATTGATCTTCTATGCCAACTAATTAGGTTAGGCCACACTCTTAGTCTAAGTATCTAACATGAAAAATAAGTAGATTTCAACAAATTGAGACTCAAAAGAATGTGATTTTAAGGATCAAGTCAGGATTTTATAAAATCTCGTGAGGCTAGCAAGTCTTCTACTTGAGAACCCTTACTCAAGTCTGGGCCCTTAAGCATTCAACTCTTGTTTTTCCTGGAAGAAAAAAAAATAAAATAAAACAGTTGAAGAGATCATCTTATTGTAGAAAACATAGTAAAGCTACCGCACCATGAATATTGATCATCAGGCAATGTCTGTCCACCACAAAATATCTTTTTTCTTTTCTTTTTCTCCCATTTGTGTTAAATTATATCTTATTGTGGTACAAAAAATTATCCTTTCTTAGGAGATCATAGTTACAATATACCTGTGTTAAATAGGTGTTGGTTTAGCCTGATATGCATTGTTAAGCGGATTTCCTATCAACTAAGCTTTTGGGACAATGGATACTTAAAAAATCATCATTGAGAATCAAACAATCACATTTAGTGAAACGTAGTATATTATTATGTTTCATTTTTCCAGGAAATGGTAAAGGAAAACAAGCTGATATACACATATGATGCGACAAAAAAAGCTCGGTTTGGTGTACTTCCACGGTATGCCAAGGATGACTCATTAATCAGATGGTTTGAGCTTCCAAATTGTTTCATTTTCCATAATGGTATGCATATTCGGTTTCCTACCTCACTGCAAGAAACAATGTCTTTGAAATACATATTGTTTGGTCAAATAAGTATTCCAAAACTTAAAACTAACTGCATGCTGATAATATTTAATCGGTGAATCTGGTTCAGCCAACACTGTTAAATACGTACTGCAATTCCTATGCTCTGTCCTGCTTTTGAGGCATTGCTAAGAATTATTTTCATTTCTATGCCAGTTATTGAATTTTTCTTTAGTTTCATTTATCTTCTTGAGTTTTTCATTTATTTTCATTTCGTACTATTCTTCCAGATTCTCGATCAAAGCCACTTCTTTGTCATTTCTCTAGCTGGAATTGCAGACATTGTGAACTTATCAAGGCTTACTAAAGTAATTTTAGTCCCCCTTTGATTAAGTTCACGTCAGTCTGTATCACTGGCTCTACTGACTAGGATAGTTTTATGTTTAATTATCCCAACTACTAAATAAAAGTTTTATAACAATTCTGTATTTCTGTGAACCATTATTCTTTGTTATTCTTTTCTGATGTACCTTGACTGAAATGTATTGCTTGAAGATAAGTCAATGGCACAGTTGGATTGTCATATGCAAGCAGATGTATGCTTATATGACATTTGTTTGTTTTTATCTGTCACACACTCGATGTTCTTAGTTGAAATTTGACTCTTATATAATTCATATCAGATATTATTTTGATTAAAGACAGTTCTACATTAGGCATTAGGGTTCCCCTAACTTTTGAATTCACTAGAGGACTAGAAAATTTGTTGTCTGTCTAATCATGCAGTTTAAACAAAAAACTGGCTTCCTTATGCTGTTCTAATTCCATAAAACATAATCAACTGATCGTTATGGATTTTTGTTCATATGTTTAACTTGGTATGGCCGGTTAAATATTGGTTTAACTGTAAATATATATAACTTTTCATGGTCATGATTAAGCTATGCCCAAATTTTGTTCCTGTGTGCAATCTGACCTTTTTCTGTGGCTTATTTTCAATAGCCAATGCTTGGGAGGAGGAGGATGAAGTTGTTTTAATTACTTGCCGCCTTGAGAATCCAGATTTAGATATGGTCAATGGGCCTGTCAAAGAAAAGCTTGAAATAAAAAATGAGCTGTAGGAAATTTTGACCTATGTAATTACTGTGAATAGGTTTGCATGTGATGATGCTCCTCACTGTTCTAATTATTTTCAGGTACGAGATGAGGTTCAACTTAAAAACTGGTCTAGCATCCCAGAAGAAACTATCAGAATCAGCTGTAGATTTTCCCAGGGTTAATGAGAGCTACACTGGCAGGTGCGGATCTCGATCCTCTTCTTGTAGGGAGTCTTCTGGATTGAATTAAAAGTACAAATATACATGATTGTACTTAATTGTGAAAACATGCTGATATTTATGGTGGAAAAGACTAACCAGATTTTGAAAGGCCATCTATGTTTGTTTCTATTGCTTTATTGGCTGATATTAGGGATTTCTTAGTAATCCGGATCGTAGTGGTGGCCTAGGTATTTCAGTCATAGATGCAAGGGGTAATTTTGTTTAGTATTTAGTGGTTATTTATTAATAACTATAATTTACTTATATTAGAGGAAGGAAGATGCTATTTGCCCTCAAAACTGTTTCCCAAATTATCTTTCCCAACTTGCATGGCATTCATACATTGGACTCAGTAAGAACAAAATAAAAAACTACAAAAGAATAAGATAAACCCTATTGAATAAATTGATACCATGTAAGTTGAGAAGTAAAAGTTGGGAAAAAGTGTTGGGACAATTAGCATTTTTCATTAGGAGAATATATTTTCTTGTTCTTGTTGAATTTATTATCTGACTCTATAAAGTAGGTGTTGAGAGTATGTCGCACATCAAGAATGTAAAGTCTAGTCTTACAATATATAATTTCTTAGGCTTCTACACTCATTGCCAATTAGTTTTGGGTTGGATACCTCAAATATCTACATAGTATCAAAGCAAACAATCAATATGTCAAGCTCATGCTCAATGGCCATACATGTTCCCACATCACCTAATATAAGTTGTCTTATGTGTTTGGCTCAAGTCATGCAACTTGTGAGGGAGCATATTGAGAGTATATGTCAAGCCTTGCCTTGCAAATATAATTTCATGAGCCTCCATTGCCAATTAGTTTTGTTTAGATACTCAAACTCCTATAATAGCCAGAGCTTTAATCTTTACCTATCCATATTGCGAATACAAGCATAAAGTAGAAGTTTGACTTAAAATTTTGTTCTAGGTTTCATTTTTTTTTTTCTGTCTTTTATTTGCTCTGCCTATTCTATGTCACATTGTCTTCAAATTTGTACTCTTATCATATTTATGGGAAAGCTAGTGTAATATTCTTGACCTTCACCTATTCTCACTAATTAACTTGTATGAAATCAGGAAACTGCAGTATGTGTATGGAACCATACTGGACAGCATTGCAAAGATGACAGGGATAGTGAAGTTTGATTTGCATGCTGCACCAGAGGTTGGAAAAACGAAAATTGAGGTTGGAGGAAACGTCCAAGGCGTCTATGACTTGGGACCTGGTAGATTTGGTTCTGAGGCCATTTTTGTCCCTCGAACTCCTGGCGTTACTTCGGAAGAAGATGATGGCTACTTAATATTCTTTGTACACGACGAGAACACTGGGTACTACTTTCATCTCTCATACTATTTGTTTGCATTTCAAACTCATGTATCTGCTGATAATCATTAGACTATCAATATCTATCAGTTCTAAAATATCTTGGGTCTGCCCTAAATTTCACTAAAGACTAAATGCTGTGTATTATGTGTTTCAGCAACGCAGCATGGTTATTAGAGCTTAAAGTTTCTGACAATACTAGTGTTTAAAATGATATTTAGAATATATATATATATATATATCAAGAGCATATGACTCGAACAGGGTATGACTGTTTGTTTATATATATATATATATATATTTTAGGATTGGATTAGAATAGAGATACTTTAGGGTGTAGATTACAGTTTTGATCTGCAGTTTTCAATATCGTGAAAATTATAGCTCTGGTGCTCATGCTTTTGAGGTTGAGTAAACTGGTTTTACCAATGGTTGTGTACTTTTATTTGAAGTCCAATCTCTCAAAGACGCTGCAATTCAAACTTAAATTTTCATCATGCAGAAAATCAGCAATACATGTAATTGATGCAAAAACAATGTCAGCTGACCCTGTTGCAGTTGTGGAGTTGCCCCACAGAGTTCCATATGGGTTCCATGCCTTCTTCGTGACAGAGGTCAGTGCTACGTCAACTTTTAGGATATAGTTTTTATTTGATATAATTTTCCTTTTACATTTCATTTTGACTTGAATCTATTGTAACCCTGTGCTTGTGTTTGATACGAATTTATGGGTTCTTGAACAGGAACAATTGAAAGAACAAGCAAAGCTCTAATTGTAAAAGCATGGAAAGAACCTGAACATGATGCCATGGTCTGTGTAAATTGAACCTGTGGATTAGATGGTGTGCTCTTACCTCCCCACCATTAATACATTTGAATGATATTGAAAAATAAAAACAAAATAATGCATTTACAAATCTTTCGAATTGAAGTACTCTATTTTGTATTGATTACTTGGACAAGGAGAATGCACATCACCAAGTTACATTGTATATTTACTATTTTCTCTTGCATGCCTGGAAGAGGNATTCTTCCATCACATATTTGTCGTGGCGAGGGGATTTATTCCCAACAAGTGGTATCAAAGCAAGGTTCGCTGAGGTGTTCGACGTCATTCGTATTAGTCGTTCCTCGTTCGTGGTTTCGTCATGGCAGGAAATATTGTCTCCCAGTACAAGGTGGAGAGGTTTGATGGAAGGGGGAGCTTCACTCTATGGCAAAGGAGAGTGAAGGACATCCTTATTCAACAAGGCCTAGCAAAAGCGTTGAAAGGAAAGGATGGCAAGCCAGAAAAGATGTCTAATGATGAGCATCGAAGGGGAAGATAAACTGTCAGGGGATCTAGTAGTCAAAGCAGGTCTAAATCCAAGGGGCAGTGGAAAGGGCATACAATGCTACAGGTGCAAAGAGTGGGGCCACATGAAGAAAGACTGTCTGACTTGGAATAAGAAGGACAGTAATGGCTTGAATTGCTCCACTACAGCGGTAGCTGAAAGTTACGAAGAATTTGGAGAAATTCTCACTATCTCCAAAGGTAACACTTCTTCTCAAGATTGGATATTAGATTCAGGTTCTACAAATCACATTTGCTCCGTAAAAAATTATTTTGATACGTTCCAAGAGTCAAAGGGAAAAACATTCTCTTTGCCTGATGGGTCAAAATGTGATGTCAGGGGTATGGGAACGGTGAAGATCAAAATGTTTGATGGAGCGGTACGCACTTTGGGTGGTGTGACGTATGTCCCAAAGCTGCGAAGGAATCTAATATCGTTGAGCCAATTAGACTCCTAGGGCTACAAGTGTTCTGTAGCAGGGGGAGTTCTACAAATCACATTTGCTCCGTAAAAAAAAAAAAAATTATTTTGATACGTTCCAAGAGTCAAAGAGAAAAACATTCTCTTTGCCTGATGGGTCAAAATGTGACGTCAGGGGTATGGGAACGGTGAAGATCAAAATATTTGATGGAGCGGTGCGCACTTTGGGTAGTGTGACGTATGTCCCAAAGCTGTGAAGGAATCTAATATCGCTGAGCCAATTAGACTCCCAGGGCTACAAGTGTTCTGTAGCAGGGGGAGCTCTGAAAATCACACATGGCTCTATGGTCCTGATGAAAGGAGAAGAGTGTGGTGGTTTGTATCATCTGATAGGGTATACTCAGACCTTGACGAAGAGTGGGAAACGGAGTGCACAGGATATCAAGTACTTGAGGCGAGTCTCGTTTGCGGATAAGGCAGAGACAAAGAATACATGTTTCCCAGGTTCAGATGATAGTGAGAAGGAAAATCCTGCTGGTGAAGGGGTCAAGTCAAGGTCCCTCTTCAGAGTTAACCGATGATTGGTTACTCGATGCAGCTACACATAAGCATTGGCCATTGTGATCAGGGGGAGCAAGGACCATATTCTGATTCGGGTTATGTGTAGCTGGTACAAGGTCAAGGCCAATGGATAGCGTTTGTGGTATTTACAAACGAAATATGAACTTCAGTTATTGAAGTGGAGGAGCGTAGTTCTCCCTCATGGTCTGGAGGGGGAGATTGTTGAGATTGGTCCAGCCCATGAGGTTTAATTGAAGATATAGAATCTTCTCCTTCTTTCTAGTTAGTGCAAGAGGTTTAATTGAAGATCTAGAATCTTCTACTTCTTTCTAGTTAGTGCAAGTTGGCTAAAGTTCAAGAAGTTTATAGAGAATTCTACAAGGCTTGGGTGGTGGACTTTTCTCCAAGTTGTTAGAAGGATCCAAGAGTTGGTGGACTTTTCTCCAAGTTGCTAGAAGGATCCGTCATGGCTATAAAAGGAGGATGAGGCTTGGCATTTAAGATCAAGCAATCAAGGCCTTCTCAAGGTCTTCAACTCAAGGTGTGAGAGTTCACTAAGGGAGTTGTGTGTGAGAGGGAAGGCAACTTAAGCAAGTTGTCTTCTCAAGGTCTTCAACTCAAGGTGTGAGAGTTCACTAAGGGAGTTGTGTGTGAGAGGGCAAGGCTTGGGTAGAGTAATCTTCTAGTTGAGAGAGGGTGTACAAGGGGTGTATCCTATTGGGTACAAGGGCTCGGGTTTGGGATTAAACTCTTGAGTGTAATTCTTGTACAAGGTTATTTCTCTCATAGTGAAGGAAACTCTTCGTGGACGTAGGCAGGATTTTGCCAAACCACGTTAAATTCTTGGTGCTCTCTTGTTTTCTTTTATTGGCTTGTGTATTTTATTCTTCCATCACATATTTGTCGTGGCGAGGGGATTTATTCCCAACACAATCGTTTGAAGTAGTAGCTATGGTAACACTTTCTCCATGCATCGATCTAATCGACAATATTACGTATGAGATTCCGTCTATGTTCATCTCTTGCTTCTCCATGGCTACTGTAGTATATGTATATGGGTTTGTACTCTAGCTAGCTTGTGGCAAATTTGCTCTCTTTCCAAGTGCATGGTGGGGCATGTTTTGTATCATGGAGGACACGAAGAAGCAAAATTTCAGATTAAATGGCAGACAAAATGCCCGGGTTTACGAACTTAATTCTTTTTGTTTTTAAATCTTCTTATGGAATATATATTTTCAAGAGATATTTACATTTTATAGGATTTTGTTTCTGAAGAATGAAATTTGGGATTAATATCTTGATGAGCTTCCATAATAGATCGAGTGGCCAACTTGCAAATAGTGTACACCTACTTTACCACATACGTACGTACGATTAATCACTCCAACAAAATCCAGAGAAATTTAACATACATGCATGCCAAGTTATATATAATCTGGCTTTCTCTTATTAACGAAAAGTTATAGTTAATTATAGATTGTTAATTAAAGTCCGATTAAGATTTTAGTCAAGTTATAGATTGTTAATTATAGCTTTCTCTTGTTAATTATTCTCTATCTGTTTTTGGTGATGCTATTCTAAAGCTTGAATGTGTGCACACCGCGTGGACATGCATTACTTCAAACAATTTGACAAAGATTATTATTTAGTTTTAATTGTAATAATTAATTTACAAAGATCTGACACAACTAAAATTACAGGTATCACAGTAAAAATAATAAAAATTGTAATTTGGTCTAAAACAATTTAATTTTATAATTTGTGCATGATGGTCATGGGTTAAATGCTAGTAATTGGAGAAGTTGTATTATTAATTGATACATGGTCAGCAGAGGCCAGTGGGCCAGTAGTAGTCAAATCAAGTAGAAGAGGGATGGTACGTTGGTGATTTAGAAATAAGGCAAGGGCAGTTTTGACAGGTGAGCTAATTATTTTTTAATTGGAGGCACTAATAAGACAATGATTATAGTTTGATACCAAAATTGGGTGTTGTTGTGATACTGGTAGAATAATGACAAGAATGGGCCAGTGGTTCCCTACTTGGGCCGCCTATAGAGGACTGATCTCATCTTCCCACTCAACACCCCACAATCGATGCCTCGTTTGCTTCCCAATGGAAGTATTCACTAATTAATTGACCATTTCTCTACAAAATGTTTTGACTTTTTAATTATATCATCAGACGGTGGTGGGCTCATTTTGTGGGACTGGGCCCCACTTTGTCAAATGGAGGGTTACGTGGAAACAAAGGGAATTTAATTGGAGTTAGCTAGAAAAAGATAGCACTGCATAAAACCATTCATACCATTGCAGTTCACCAAATTTGGGTTTTTAGACTATTATAAAGATGCTCTAATCTTTTTTTTTTTTTTAGTGTAAGGGATAATCTTATGGTCCTTTTAACTAGGTTTTTTTAAGTTTGTGACTCAACTTGTTTATATAATCATACATAAATTAATGCTAACTTGACTAAATATTCTTCTTTTTTCACATTTTATATATTTAATGCATGCATTTATACAATATAAGTTTGGTCTGTGAGCATATTGTGTTATGAATTTTTTTTTTTGGTTAATTGGGAGGTCAAAAACCCCAAGACAAACACTACACAGCAACCAAACAAGGCTTGTAGACACCCAAGCAATCTTCAAAGAGGCAAGAAGCACACTCCGAAAAAGGCTGGAAAAACACCACAACGCCAAGATCAAGAATATGGCCCAATTGAGATGTTATGAATTTTTCTTGAGTACTACCAAACACATGCCGATATTATCTCCTATTTGGTTAACTGCAGAACCAAGCCAATAATGAGGTTTTACCAAAACATCTCCACATTTCTTTCAACAAATTAATTCTGACGGCCTTATCTTGAGATAACCGATGAAAGTTGTGACTCTTTGTAATGGCGATTTGGATTGAGTTTTAGAGCCTGATTATGGGTTTGTTAGCAATTCTTAGTTTGGGTACTTGCTATTGAATATGTCACGTTACCAAATTAGCCTTTTCAATACAAATTGAGAATGTGAATATAATGGTATTTATCTCTACTCATTTAATGATACGTACTTAATTAATTCGTTAAAAAATGTTTGAAGTTCGAATCTCTTTGTTCCACGAATTAGCCTTTTCCAATACCAATTGAGGAATTCAATCTAATGGTAATTAAATCCAAGGATTAAGTCTACTAAAAGTGATATATAGTTAAAAGTTCTAACTAAATATATTGATGATCAAGTGTGGAATCAAGTTTTTCATTGATAAGTTGGTTGGGCCCCAAATTTATTGGGCTGGGGTTTTAGGGCCCAATATACAAAGTCCACTTTGGGCCCACTAGTGGAGTGGTGGTATTAATTATAGCTTGTGTGGGCCTGTGGCAGTCAAATTGCATGTCTCCAGGGATTTACTTTCGTCCTCGATCGTGTTCCTATAACCAGTAGTTGTTAACTTTTGAGTTGGAAAAGAAAACAAATTGCAGAGAATTAAGAGTTGTTTTAGATCAACCTAAAATCTTCTCTTTGCACCCACATACATCGATCAACTGTGCGCACCTTCATTAAGTTTGGATGAAGAGGTAGTATATATATACCTCTGGAAATTGAACTTAATACAATATATATAATATATAGCAAAGCAAACCCTCACATTAATGATAAATTTGACAAGAGACTGTATAGAGAACAAGCTAATTAATAAATACACTAATTGTAATTAATATATGGTACTACAATTTTGTTCTGTAATTCATGAGCTATATATATATATATATATATATTAACTAGAAGGAGGTGAAGCCTTCATGTTCAGATGAATTAGAGTCATCACAAGGGGAGTGGTTGTGTCGCCCTTCATAGGTTGTAATCACCATTCGACAATCTTCAGACAGTCGTTCAACCCTCTTCTTCACTCGACAGTTATTGTGAGTACACCGGTAGTAGCTTCTGCATGGCATATATTCAGTTTCAATTCAGCACAAAATTAACAAATTTAAATAGTACTGCTGAATATCTCACAAGTTGCATATATAATATAGCCACAAAAATTTCAACTTAGGTTATAACTTATATGATAACAGGTTGATGCATGAAATGTAGCAGCAAAATTCACATTTTCTTAATTTGAATATGTTTATGATATAGACCAACAAAATAATTTTGATATAACACATAGGAGATAGAGGAGAATGATAAAATTTTGATGTATATTCTAGCAGAGAATTAATACAATAGTCCGTTTAAGGAAATTCCAGCCAAGATTCCAAAATCTCCTTTGATATATATTATATATGTTCCATATATATAGTAGTTCGGGTCGTCCCTAAAGGAGATGCTGTTAGGTTGTTTTGGACACAAATATAATATCAACACATTAAAAAATAAGTATAAGTTGCTATTTTCCTATATGGATACAAACAATTTTTTTAGTGGGGAGCTAGATGGAGAATCGAATTTGGGTGTACTATAAGTAATTGTACGTATGGCCCTTCTAATTAACTAGGCTACCCAACAATTACAGATACAAACAACTTAAGCATGAGTTACTATTTCCCTAAGGGACATATCTTTTACTAACATTAATTTGCCTATAAATCTTCTTCTTCTTTTTTAATCTAGAGAAAGGGATTCGAACTTTAGACATGCATATTATATAATTAATTAAGAAGAGAATGAAATACCACTAGACTAATAATTAGTTGGTAACCCTAGTTATAAATCTAAAGAACATTTTATGATAAATTAGGGCTTGGGTATCTAAAAGGTGAGAAAGACTTTTGTGTAAGGTGTCATGTGTGTATACATTTATTATGTCTATATATTTCTTTCATCACATGACTTAACACGTAATGAAAGAGATAGATATCAAAGTTGTATACATACAACTGTATATGATAGCTTGTAAGTTTCTTCCTTTACAAGGTACTTATTGTTAGAATAATCCCAAATCACCTAGATACTTTTAAAGTTAATATGTATTATTACTCACATGGATACCCTTTAAGCCAGGTTTCTAAGGGTAAGTTCATGCTATACATGATTTCAACAATATATCATAATAGTACAGCTCCTGTATATATAAACAGTTAAGTTAAAAGGCTTCGCTACTTAAAAAGTGTCCGCAGTCCACATAATTCAACTCCAATAATATTGCGAGAGGAAAAAGCCTGTCTGAATATTTCACTAGGGACAAAAAAGAAAAGAAAAGAAAAGAATTTTGAAGAAGGGATAAATAGTTGGAATTAGTAGTATATATTGCTAGAAATTTTAATTTTTGTACACTAAAAAGTAAAAATAAAAAAAGAACCATGCATAATAAAGTGATGACACATAAGGTGGGGAAAAGAAAAAATTGAGATAAGAATGTGATAAGTATAGTATTATTGTTTTGAATTAAAAACATGTACAGTAAAAATATCCATGATGGTTCCAAAATATCATAAAAAGATGCCTTAATTTGTTTTTATTTTCTTTTTAATTCCCAATCTATACCATTATTAATATCAAACAGTTTCTCTAAACTACGAAAGATTTGTGCTTTCTAGGCAGTAACCTGCACCTGCATGGAATTATAGAAGATGAGTCCCCCTCCCCACACTTTCTGTTTCCTCTTCATTTTCTCATTTCTTCAAAATTGAAATATCAGTCGATTAAATTCATTTAGTCAGAATCTAACCGTTTGCATATAAAGGAAAAACCTAGCTCTTATCTTATCAACTAATTAAAACTCTAAATTTCGAAGAAAAAAAAAATGCAGTCCAAGAAATCCACCACACGTGTTATTAATCAACAGCTCAATTAAGAAAAAATCAATCGTTACATTTTGTTTGGATATAATACGTGTACGCTTAACTAAATACTGTGATATTTACGGAAAATGTGAGGAGTCAACACAAATATACAGTTATTTTTGTGGCTCAATATTAGTATCTAGGGTTCATATTAAAATAGTTATAAAAATTTAGAACGACAATTTGAACCATCTATAAAGAAAGTTGTAATGGCGCCCCGGTTGGTTAGCCTAGAATTAAGTATAGTTCAATGCAGTCTAATTAACTTAATGTAATTTGTAAGACATTACATTATAGTAAGCACAACTGAACAGTATTAAAATTTTTTTATATTGATTCGAAAAGGAAGAAGGTAATTAATAATCTGATTCTTGTGATGAGTGTGAAGATGAATGCTCTAGGTCTAGGACTTTGAATTATATAGAAGCCCAATATTTTAATATAACCTTAAATGGTGTTATGAATTTAGATTTATATGAAATTTGTCAGAATTTTTAAGTACTATCGAGTTTTGCATATTGTTTATAATTAACCATATAATGACCCAAGATATTACAGATAAACACATTTTAGATCAACATCAAGTGATATATATATATATATATCGTAAGTATAAGGTAAAGGCATTAATAGAAATTAAAGTCCGTACCTTGGATGAAGGCTGTTCTTGACAACTTTCTGGCCATATTTCCTCCATTTGTACCCATCATCAAGCACATCCACATCGCTTCTGGTTTGAAAACAGAATCTTGGCTCTCTAAGCTTCCTCCTTACCTTCATCTTGCTTTTCTCAGAGCTTGAGCTCCTCCACCTGATGCCCAATATATAATTTCAATTAAGCTTAATCTCTTGATCATACTAGCTAATTGATCATATTTGATGCAATCATCTACTAATTAATTGAATGAATGCCACACTCATGCATCTAATTAGAAATATTATTAGTTTTTTTTTTGGCCAAAGAAATATTATTAGTTAATTAGAAGAAAAATGTGTACATGATCAGTAATAGAAAGAAGAAAGATATATATATATATATATATATATAAATGTCATAATTTGGGTATTGGTAAATGTGTCACTCGGAGTACATGATATTACTGCATCTGGCGCACGCACACACGCAGAGGCAAGAGAGAGAGGCAGCTAGCCAATGATAACATATATGGTGTACAGAATTAAAGCAACACTAGCTAGCTACTAGATGGTTCGAACCAAAGCAATGATATTCTCTTCCATAAGTGGCTAAATCTTTCTAAGATTCTGCTGCAACAGCTTAAAGAATATCTGTGCGCACCCATCAATCTTTGTGCATGTATGTATATATGCATCGATCTCTTTAATTTAGAGATACAAAGAGAGAGAGAGAGAGAGAGAGAGAGAGAGAGAGAGAGAGAGAGAGAGGATCATATATATATATATATACCATGAATTGCTGCAATCACTAGCATAATTACTAGTGCCATTTTCATCACCAACAGCCTTGGGATCCAACGTTCCCACCTAGATTTTTCCATAAACAGACATAAATTAATAACACTACAAAAGTATACATAAATAACTGATCATTAGGTGAAAAATGAAATAATTAAAATCTAGCTAGCTATATAACAAGCAATTAAGCACCTGCTGGTCGTTATTATTCCAAGAAGCTGGTCTGGTAACAAGATCACTGTGACTAAACCCCATGGCAGAGTTAGTGGCGGCGGCGGAAGTGGTGCCGCCACTGCTGAGAGGTGGCTGGTGATGAGATAATTGACCATGATGAGAACTAGGCGGCGGCTGTTGCTGCTGATGCTGTGATAAGGGTATCAAGAAACTCAAAACCTGATTCTGATGATGTGGAGGATGATCTTGGAAGTGCTGCACAAACCCCATTTCGTGGCCGATCGCCGCCGCTTGTGAGACCCCGTGCAGCTCGTAATTACAGGGCAACCCGGCTACTCTTTCTCCTTCCATTAATTAACAATCAATGTTTCTTATTGCTTGCTTGGTCGATCTTCTTCTTCTTCTTCTTCTTGAATTCCTAGTGGCCTGTGGTGCACTACTTAAGTGGGTTGTGCTTGAATTGGCACCATGGTTCGGGGGGGTTGCTTTGTTTGGTCAACCAGCAGTAAACGCAGAATAATGAATTGAGCGTTTACTGGAAAACATTCGTTTCTTATTCCTAAGTTGTTTAACTAGGTTGTTGTTTATGGAGCTGAGGGTGTGAAAACAAAGACTTTGCACACACTATTCTCTCATTCTCTTTCTATCCTAGCTAGCAGTTATATATGCACAGTATGCAGTGTACAAAAAAATTATTTTTATTATTATCATTATTCTTAAGGGATGGGAATGTGTGGTTGTGTACGTACTACAAGTACAAGGGCTGTATATATATATATATAGCTATCTAGCCGGGACAACTTCATTACTTGCCCATACCTGCAAGAAAAAAAGAAAAAAAAGAAAAAGACATAATAAATAGCATGTATTTTAAATTTATGGTGTAATTGGAATATAAGTAAGAGTAATGCTAGGGTGGCTCAATGACATGGATTATCATTTAAATTAAAATATTTGCCATATCAAATATTGTATAATTAATTTATTTTTACTCTTTCTATTTTTCTTCATCTTAATATATATATATGTATGTTCTTCATCTTCTTTATTTTATATATCGGTCTAAACATTAATATTAATCATTCTCTTTTCCATTTTCTCTTTATTTCTATAATCAATTGCTAAAACATGTAACTAAACACTCTAAATTTATATTCCCACATCCAACCCAGCAGCCCCACCCTTCTTATAGGGATCCTCACCAGCAATATATATCCAACATCAACAACCTCCACCATCAGCGTCATTAAACCCAATCTCCGGAAAACCTCCACCATAAAGGACAGTCGCATTAGTGATGTCTTCCTAATTCAATCTCAAAAGTCTTGCCCGATATCAATCAATCATTATATTCACTAGTGATGCAATCCCAATAAACTCAAAACTATATACTCAAAACTAACTGGGAATTGTGGAAATGAAGGTACGTACAGTAAAAATGGCAAGTAAACTAACTAAAAAGGACCAAAGGTGTGCACATGTGTGTCTGTTTAGTAATGGGGTGGGGCTGCTGGGTTGGGTGAATTAGAATTTAAAGTGTTTGGTTATTTGGAGGTGTATTATAATAAGGGGTAAATAGGTATTTAACTAAAAATAATTTGACAAATAATAATGTGATTTGGCAATAAATAATAATGTTTATTACTTAAATTTGCCACATCAAATTGAGGCACCAATTTGAGGCACAAATTTGAGGCCCAAAATCATTTTCCTATAAGTAAAACAATGAGAGAAAAAGCAAGTAGAAGAGATCTGGATATATCTAGGACTGAGGACAGTCCAACACAGTCCGGCCAAAATGGATAGACTATTGACGAGGCTGTGAACAGCAACAAAATTCCTTTCCGAATATACAAACACGTTTTCTTGCTTAATAGTAACATTTACGATCGAGATGCTTAACATATATACACTTTTGGTGGCAGAAATTGAACCATGCTTAAAATGTGTTCCAACTCCCCTTTTTCTTTTTTTTTCAAGAAATGAAAGCCAAAGACAGAAAGGGAAATTTAATTTGTAAAAATATGAATTGCTTAATTGGGAAATTATAAATTTTGAACTCTCATGAATCCACATTCTCTTAATTACCTGAAATGATCAAGAAAATATATGATATTGGTGGTCCTTAAGTCACACAAATTAAGTACGTACTATATAGTCACACAAATTAATTTTAATCATGTATTTATTATTTAAGAGTAGAGTGTAAAAGATGAAATAGATTCGTAGTCTCAAATGTGAGTAGAGTTACATAAACCCTTAAATTTAAATCACATAGTTAGAATTTAATAAGGCTAATGGGATATCAACCTCTCGAACTCCTTTTTCTAAAACTTCCAATCCATTGACTATTTTTAAACCTATGATTTAAACACACCTAAAGTCAGTTTATAATTACAAAGTTTGTCATTGTTTCCCTTAAAAAAATAAAAAAAAGANAAAAAAAAAAAAAGATTTTCTTTCGCAAATAAGCTAGAGTGAATTGAATTGCATTCCTAGATTTAGAGACTCAATTGATTGATTTTCAAAATTCAATGTAATAAACCTATTCATAATTAATTTAAATCAATACAAATAAAAATTATGTATGTACATAAAATTATTGTAGGTACATAAAATACCATGAAAAAGATAAATAATAAGTGCATAAATTTAACACAAAAATACTATAGATGCACAAAGTAAACACACAAAATACTATAGATAAATAGCATTAATTTACTACTGTCCTAATATTAATGATCTAAATAGACTAAAGAGTATCTTAGAGAAACAACAAGCTTTTAATTTTGAATTAAGCTGACTTATTCAACAATATAACGAAAGTTACTTATGTAGACACAAAGTTAAACATCCTACCAAAAATTATAGTGGATTACACCTAAGAAAAAATCTATTTCAAGTGGTTTATGAGTTTATCCTAATTTACTATTTAAAGAAACAAAAACAAGACAAGCTGCAGAGAATTCAAATTCATTTATTTCAACTAACTTTGACGGTTGTAAGCCAGCATCTGGATCATGTCGTAATACGTGTTGTTAGTTTCCTTTGTATTAAGCTCACTGTAAATTAACCTCATTCAATATTTGTAACAAGTATATTATTTAAAAAGGAAATTATTACTATTTTTCTTTAAGTTAAAGTTCATATATTATTATTTTTCTTTAAATTCCCACATCGACGTATCTCATATTCCCTAGGGCCCTAGCTAGTTTCAATGATAGTACGTGGATGCTTGCTGAGCTCGAACTTATTGTTTAGAGGGATAAGAAACATAATAATTAGTACTAATTGCCACATTAATTTTTATATTTTGTTCATTCATTTGGGGGAAGATTTGGCACATGCAGTCAAATTCCACGTACATCTAGCTATCTCCAGTATTTAAATGTTATAGTAAGTGACTACTTGTTTTATTTTAAATTGCACTACGAAAAGAACTTGAAATAACATGCAAACCCATATCTATTATAGTATCTAAATGAAGCTAGATTAAAAGTACATTAACTGATGAAGTTTCTCTCTTTCTTGGTTCTTTTTAATTAATTATTTTAATGGCAATGTTTAGTATGGAATGCATAACAAATATTGATGATTGTATTTTGTTAAACTCATCTACACCATATGGTGAACAAAATTTAGTAATTGTAGCCCTACTATGAAGAATATTATTATTGCTCCCACAAATTAAGGTGCTCAATATTAATTGTTACTTAAGAAGCAAGCAGGTAAGAGGTTGTTGATCTTGGTGTCATGGAAGTAGTTAGCATAATCACAAAAATTGTAGGGAAGGCTTGAAAGAGGGGTTAATTATATGTTAATTAATTAAGTGACGTTCAAACTCAAAAGTGATAACTAGGTTAGAGATTAGCCTTAATAGTTTTCTTTATGTAATTTTGAAAATGAGAGAGAGAGAGAGAGAGAGAGCGAGAGAGAGAGAGAGAGAGAGAGAGAGAGAGAGAGAGAGAGAGAGATGCAAATGAAGTCTGGAGGACAATGAGTATTGGGGTACAATGTACATCAAACTTCCATATACACGTCAATATACATGCCTAAGGAAGTTGAAATTAAAAAGGAAAACGAAAGAGCCAGTGAGATGATGCCACATCATATTCCAATATAAAATATATATGCAGAAATTAAATTAGTCCAATCAGACCACACTCAACTCCCTGCCTGCAAAAAGACGACTAAAATAAAGCTATCTATCTATTGAGAGAAAGAGAATATTAACTATAATTATTATGAGAACCCCGCACATCACATTTCTCTCAATTCAATTCGCATCTGTCTCCTCCTTCCACTCATTTTCAATTCATCGATCTGTTACTTCATCCACAGTACTCATGAAAAGGCCCTCCCAACTCCCCCCACAACACCAACAACGACAACAACGTACTACAACCAGCAATTTGCTCACTCTTAATTATTTTTGTGTGCTTATATTATTGCCTACCTAGAAAGCTAGCTAGAATGAGATGATACACAAATTAAGACATGCATGCCCATCAATTTGCTATACAATTTTCATTTGTTTCTATAATGTTTTTTTATATTTTTAATTCCATAAAATGGCGAGCATTTCCTAATAAAAATGTTAATTAATAAATTGATTATGCATCCTAATGACTGTTTAGAACTCAATTTCCTCAAGCTTTGGATAAATGGATGCATAGTGGGTCGGTTCATTCATACACATACACCTTTTATTCTCTTTCTTTTTACCCTTTGAATTAATTTGTCAGCAAAAGAGTCTTTCGCCTTCTAAAGTCAAGATATGCGGATTAGGAATTACAAGTCGGAGAAAATTAAGTGGCTATTATAATACTTGAGCGTAATAATTCAACGTCAAAAAAGTGAAGAATTACTAACTGGTATATAGAAATTATATTACACATATTAATACCAAGGGTGCTTTTGGTAAATAGCATATTTGTCTGATTACTTATGTATGCGATTAAAGTATTAAACTCATCCACCGACTTCAGCACAACACCACATGCACTGAATTAATCATTATTTTCTCTATTAATTATGCACGCCTCTTTGCTTATAGTTATAGATTCATAGAAACAACATGCAAAAAGAGTGGTGTAATTGTAGTACCGCGGAATATATATGATAGTGGGAGACTTAAAAAACGCTTTTTGGGGATGTTAATGTTTACATCTTCCACTTTTGCTTTTGCAAGGAACTATAATCTTTTTTAATTTAATTTCACATTCTTAGATTCAATTTCAATAATTAATCATACTTTTGTAGTTTGAGGTGTTTGCAATTTAATTAAGGAAAAAATCAAATTTGTGTTCAGTTATACTAAGCTGACTTTGTTACATCTCACGGGTTAAGTAGTTGCATTAGAAAAAATGAACAAGAATTGTGCATGCCCTGCACACTCGTGGCATATATGGCATATTACTCTTCCATCAACAAAGACAGAAAATGAATTTTGTCCTTAACCAAGAAATTAAAGACTTGTTGAAATTGAAATAATGGCCAAATTACATTGACCAAATTGGTCATTTAATGAAAAAACAAAACAACTACGTACACGCAACATAAAATTTATAAGAGCTCGAGAAGATATAATTTAGCATTATTGTTATAAACTTATATTTGACTTCTCTCCTAATTTAATCTCTCCTTAATCCAACTAAACTCTTGAACATATAATATTAAAATGTGCAAAATTTAATCCTATATGGTACATAATTAATTTTATGTTTTTCATTCCTTAAGAATTTCTTAAGCCTTATTCTCTACTGATATATTCTCTCTTTCCTTAATTACTTCTCCTCTATCTCTTTCTCTAAGTCGGTAAGTCCTCTCCATATTTCAAAGGGACCATTAGTAGACTCAACACTTGATCAACCTTGTATTGGGAGAATTAAAATGAAGAATGTTCTACAAAACTCCAAGAGACTTAATTAAGTCAAACATATCAATAAGTTGTTGAATGCTTGCTAATCAGAAAAATGGTTGTTAGTTGATAAACTCTCCAGTTTAATGGGAGAAAAAGAGAGGGTGGAAGACCTAGAGAGAGAGAGAGAGAGAGAGAGAGAGGGGTTAACTGAATGGGTTGCTCCCATTGGAACCTTACAATATTTACAAAGTGAAAGAAGGAGTAATGAAATCAATTCAGAAATTGAAGCAACATGAAACAAACAGTAGTCCCTCTCTAACGATTTGCAATGAGAAAGAAGCAGATAAGTTTACCAAAGGATGGATGGATCCGACATGTTCATGATTTCAGGATGCAAGATTCAAAAGTGTAATTAGTGATTCTCCCAAAAAGATAACAATTTTAAGCAATGAGAGAGAGAGTGAGAGGGAGTATATGTGCTGAATTCCATGCAACAATCATGGCCCTTTCAATCAATTTCTAAAGTCTTCCAAATCTCATGATGATAGAGTGAGGCATAGGATATTTTGGTGGGTCATCTTTTGTCCCAAGCTACTCCCCACCCTCACCCTCACCCTCACCCTTACTTTGCAATTTCAAGCTAATTCATCTCTCTGCAGCCTGCAGGTGAGACTCAACCATCCCCACCAACTTTACTAAAAAACCATCTCCAAGTCTAAATCAAATTTTGAGTTGTCGATCTCCTACTTCATCTTTACACTATGAAATTATCAATCAAACAATAAAGAAGTCCGTGCGTTCACTCTTTTTGCAGGATTAATTATTAAAAAAGAAATAAAAAACTAATAGAATATTTTAATTATTGAACCTCATTATTGATTGGATTCCAAATTAAGAACACTCGATTTGGTTTTGAGCAAATTAATGCTCAAAACTCGACATTGTATGCCCTAAATGTGACGTAATATAAGTCTTATGATATTATTAGGCTAGATGCTTGATCAACATACCTAATTTTTTTATGGAAACAACATATATATATTTATACAGTAACCAAAACACATCACTTGCCTAAGTAGATCGAAGATCAATTAACAACGTTAGTATTTTACAACCAAGAACTTTTGCAAAAGATGGTGAGCCTAACCACACAACTTCAATTTATTCATTCTTGACCAAATGGGTATATGGGTTCTACCTGAAGGCTAGGCCTCGATATTAGTGTGTGATCTAATTCTTTAAATACTAATGCATGACTCTTTACTTTTGTGGGATTGCACCAATAATCTAATCAAACCACATTTTTGCTCTCTTTTTTCTGCAAACATCTCTATGATCCAAACAGTAGCTCCACCTTAATTCAAGCGCGCGCTAGCTTCCATAGTCTCCATATTCTCCAAAAGGATTGCACGAGACTCTAAATCCAAATGTTGATGCCACTTGTTGTGCGAAAGCCGATGTATGAGTCAGACTAGGCACCTTCACGAACCCACACACCCCACTTACATATGCCGATATTTTTCTCAATTTAGCAACTTGAGACACCAAATTGGATATGAAGTTTTATCAAAACGCTACAATGTTAGTGTGTGTGGTCTAATTCTTTGTATACCAATGGATGTCTTCTCATATTCCAATATTGTTTGTACCAATGCGCTAATGAAGCCACTTTTCTCCATGGTATCATTTGTTGGTTTGTGGCTTAATTCAAAAACCCATTTGGTTTGGCCTTTTCATAAGGCCATGTGACCCATTTAGTGGTTTA
Source organism: Purshia tridentata (assembly GCA_003254885.1). Taxonomy (NCBI): domain Eukaryota; kingdom Viridiplantae; phylum Streptophyta; class Magnoliopsida; order Rosales; family Rosaceae; genus Purshia; species Purshia tridentata. The sequence continues at coordinate 41,115 of QANT01002809.1, forward strand.
GGTAATTGGAGAAAGCCACTTTGTTGCACTCATACAAAAGCTTTGTTTAATTTTCCTCTCAGTTGGATATATAGCGCCTGACACCTTCAAGTAGGAGAAGTTCGTTCTCTTTGTTTTGTGATTGAAGTCTGCTGCAACCATTCGAACAATAGGAGCCTGATCTTTGCATTGAGAAGAGGTGGTGCAGTCCTCTACATATTGAATGAGGAAGAATTATTTATATAATTTATTCTCTATTATTGTAAATCATTGCGAAGTGGTGCCGTGTGAGATGAAATTTTTTTCCTCTCTTTTGTTGTTTGTGAGAGTCGAGCAAGTTGTAAGATTTGGATAGTTCCGTTTTTAATAAACAAGCCCAATTTGTTTCTCTTTTTGTGGGTACTAGCCCTTCTCTATCTAGCCCATTTCTTCTAATGTCCAATACAATCGTGGAAAGTCGTACATTGGTAAGGAATCCACAACATAATCAGGCTCAACTTCTATAGTAAGCCCAAATCCTTTCACCTCTGTTTCGTTTACAATATCTTTGTTTTTTGGACTAAAGTCTAATTTTTCCTTTTTTTTTTCGTCCCTTCGCGTAAAATTGGAATCATAATCATCATGGTTTTTTTTTAAGGCATATGCACACCTTTTTCTTTTCCTCACAACACACCTTTTACTCTTACTACAACTTTTTCATTTTTTTAGTTTCTCACTAAACTCCCTCGTAATTCTCAGATAATCTCACCTGTGAAAAAAAAAGAAAAAATCCAAAAA
>QANT01002810.1:0-51859 GCA_003254885.1 Purshia tridentata
TTCCAAGGCACCTCAACCCCAAACTGGCCCTAAGTGTTATGCAGAGAAGCAAGTACATCGTTATTTCAAATCATAACTTTCAATTTTAAAAAATTGTTAATTTATTATTTATTAATGCCAAGTAGATGTGTGTTAGTCCACGTGGCATCAGTCCAGATGGCACTTGATATTAGAAGGAAATGAAATGGATATGGGGACGTGGATTAAATAGGTGGGAACTAATTTTGTGCTGACACGTGGTTGCCAGGTCTGCAGTCTGCGTAGGCTATGTAGACGGATAATGAATCTTCTGACAGTGAAAGTAACGGAGGTACCAAATTGAAATGATTTTGAAGTTGAGTATATAAAGTGACACTTGAATCAGATTACCAACTTGAAATTCGAGATAAAATTGAGGTACTAAATTATAATTTACTCAAGTTATTATTTTAAAACTAATTTTTTACTAACTCAATAAAGTTGTCATACAATTAGTAAATGTGTAGACCTTTCATTACCACTCAGACCCTTTTTATTTTGGGTAAATAGTTATTTTAGTCCACAGACTATTACACTTGTATTAATTTGGTTCTTAGATTTTTAATTTGGAAAATTAAGGTTTTGACTTTTTTAATTTTGTCAATTAAGAACTTTTCCATCAATTTACATATTTTTTTAATCCAAATTTATGTTTTTATAGCACCATGTAAAGTCTTTTTTGAGGGCAAAATGGTTCATTTCATTTAAATCTTACCATTATTTTCTCGTGCATCATTTTTTCCTCCTTCATTTCTCGCTAAATTTGGATAAAAATGTGTAAATTGATGAAAAAATCTTCAATTGGCAAAATTGAAAAAGTCAGATTTCTTAATTTTCCAATTTAGAAGTCTGAGGACCAAAATAATTGAAGTATAATAGTTTGGAAATCAAATGACTATTTACTCTTTTATTTTCACCCATCTTCTCTTTCGTTACACACTAGTGTAACAGCAGTCAAAGCCTGATACACTGATCACCCAAGCATTCAATCTTGATCTGCATTCTAGCTCTACCACCATTTTTCTTCTTTCATATTCTACTTATAGTTTTTGATTGAACTGGGAATGGCAGGAGAAGAAAAGGGTCATGTGATTGGTATCGATTTGGGGACAACCTACTCGTGCGTGGCAGTGTGGCAGCATGATCATGTAGAAGTTATAGTGAACGATCAGGGAAACAGGACAACTCCATCTTATGTTGCCTTCACTAATACTGAGCGTTTGGTAGGTGATGCAGCACTTAACTAGCTCATCAGAAACCCCACTCACTCCATTTTTTGTATGTATGTGTATATATATATCAATTTATTTATATATTGCCTTTTGTTTTTCAAATCAATTTTATATATCACTGTGAGGCTCGTATATATACATAATTTGTTTTCAATAAATATATAATTTAATTACATACCCTCTGTGTTCTTCAATATAGAAAGTGTATAACTTATCACTCTTTGTGTAAAATTGTATTTAGTCATAAAGAACAACAAATATAAAATTTTAGGTGGTGTTTAGATACGTATGTCTTGTTGGTTTTATTTCTCAAATTGTGTTTCTAAGTTTGGCATCAATTTGCAGATGCAAAGCGGTTAATTGGTAGGAGATTCAGTGACGTCTGTGTACAAAATGATTTGAAGTTGTGGCCATTTAAGGTTATTGAAGGTCCTAGTGACAAGCCCATGATTGTGGTTACCCATGAGGGTCAAGAGAAACAGTATGCTGCTGAAGAAATCTCATCCATGGTTCTTGCAAAGATGAAGGAGATTGCTGAGGTGTACCTCGACTCAACTGTGAAGGATGCAGTAATCACTGTCCCTGCTTACTTCAATGATTCGCAACGCCAGGCTACGAAAAATGCTGGAGTCAATGCAGGCTTGAATGTTATGCGTATTATCAATGAACCAACGGCCGCAGCCATTGCTTATGGCCTTGAAAAGCAGGCGGGTTGGTATAGCAAGAGAAATGTGATGATATTTGATTTGGGTGGTGGCACTTTAGATGTGTCCCTACTTACGATAGGGGATGGTGTCTTGAAGTGAAGGCCACAGCTGGAGACACTCACCTTGGAGGTGAGGACTTTGATAACACAATGGTCAACTACTGTGTTGAGCAATTCAAGAGGAAGCATGATTTGGACGTCAGAGAAAACTCCAAAACTCTTAGGAGGTTAAGAAATGCCTGCGAGAAGGCGAAAAGGAGACTTTCATTTACGTCCTCGACTGAAATTGAAATTGATTTTTTGTATCAGGGTACCGATTTTTATGTAACTATTACCCGTGCCAAATTTGAACAATTGAACATGAATTTCTTCGAAAAATGTATGGAGCCTGTGGAGAACTGTTTGAGTGATGCTAAGATGGATGTTAGCAGTGTACATGATGTTGTTCTTGTTGGTGGATCTTCGAGAATTCCGAAAGTGCAGGAACTATTACAGAATGTGTTCAAGGGAAAGAAGCTGTGTGGAAGCATTAATCCTGATGAGGCAGTGGCATACGGAGCCGTTTCTGTAATTCTAATGACAAAAGCAGTTTCTTAAAACTCATTGCTGCATACAACCAATTTAGTGAGCTTTATGATTACATAATCACTTATTGATGACATTGTGTCGAGGTTTGGTTTAGTTTAAACTTTACATTTCCCTTCTCTAGAACAAGTGAACACCATTGGGTATGGGTTTGGGACACCAATAATAGTTTTGGGCTGGGTATGGAGATATTTTATAAAATCCACATCAAATGTAGTGGATTTGGGTAATACCCATGGCTACCCAAATACCCGGATTCGCTGCCTAGTCCTGCTATTCGTGAGCATGTCCGACCCGATCAGAACAACACCACCGGCGTGTGGTGGGCTTGCACTAAATTGATGAACTGAATCGAACTGGATCCACGATAGGTCATCTCTGAAGCGGCGGTTGGTGGTTATGATGGTGACGTGGTGCATGGCTAAACTGGGGGCCTACTCATTTAGTCAACAGACTATGTTTGACTAAACTGGTCCACGTGGCGCCTCCCCATTGGTGTGATGTAAATATTAAGTTTGACCACAAACAAGAACTAATTCCTTCCCTTTAATCATGGTTAGAAAATGCTTCCAGTAAAACATAGGTAAAGGGTAAAAGGTTGATTTCTTTTAAAGTACACTGCCGTAGCTATCTTTATATAAGAAAAATAAATTAGTTAAATAACTAGTGCTTTCTTTTAAAGTTAGTTAAACAACTAGTGCTTCATGGGCATGGTATCCGCATGGTTCATTCCATTGGGTATGGGTTTGGGACACAATAATGGGTTTGGGCTGGGTATGGAGGTATTTTATAAAACCCACATCAAATGTAGTGGATCTGAACGGCTACCCAAATACCCGGATTCGCTGCCTACTCTCTAGCTAATACCCGCATGGTTAATTCCTGCTAGCGTAGTTGATATTTTTCTCATTCTCTCTCAAACCAAATGTCTGCCCAACAATTATTCCACTTACACTCACAAACCTATATATACATGCACTAATTCTTTATTAAATTAAATAAAAATAAATAATATTTGATTTGACCTTTTTTAAATAAGAAAAAAACAAAATAAACCCTAACCCTATCTGGCTTTGGGACCAGTTGACTCTAAATTTTTTTTCTCCCTTATAAGTTTTCAATGAATTATATCATTCAATCAATAATAAAAATAAATAAAATAATTTAATGAAGCAGATTTAAGCCTATATAGTGGATGCCCTAAGCCACCACAAGAAAATCTTTGGAATTAAAGCCCATATAGTGAAGACTGAAAGGGGGTATTTTTAGAATGTTCCAGAAGAAAACCTTGCATGGGCTACAGGCCATCAACCCATATTGTGGATGCCCTAATTAAGCCATCATTAACGCTGGAACTCCTTTCAAATTGTTCCCACCAAACTTCTCTTGAATTGGTTATCCGTGAAAGTGTGAGTAACAAACGATAGAGGCAGAACCGCTCCCCCTTTGATATTTGCTCGATCTTGAAGTTTTTCAGCTGAGAATGGCGGGAAAAGAAAAGGGTCATGCAATCGGTATCGATTTGGGGACGACATACTCGTGCGTGGCAGTGTGGCAGCTTGATCATGTAGAAGTCATAGTAAACGATCAGGGAAACAGGACCACCCCATCTTATGTTGCCTTCACTGCTACTGAGCGTTTGGTAGGTGATGTAGCATTTAACCAAGTCATCAGAAACCCCACTGACTCCATTTTTGGTATGTATAAGAATTTATTTGTATATTACCCTTTTTCTTTCAAATTAGTTTTATATATCACAGTGAGGCTCGTGTGTGTATGTATATATATATGTGTGTGTGTGTGTAACATAATATTTAGTCATAATAAGAACAACGAATTTGTGACAAAATAAATTAGATGGTGTTTAAATATTGTTGGTTTTTTTTTTTCTCGAAGTGTGTTTCTAAGTTTGGCATCAATTGCAGATGCGAAGAGGCTAATTGGTAGAAAATTCAGTGACATATGTGTACAAAATTATTTGAAGCTGTGGCCATTCAAGGTTATTGAAGGTCCTAGTGACAAGCCCATGATTGTGGTTAACCATGAGGGTCAAGAGAAACAGTTTGCTGCTGAAGAAATCTCATCCATGGTTCTTGCAAAGATGAAGGAGATTGCTGAGGTGTACCTCGACTCAACTGTGAAGGATGCAGTAATCACTGTCCCCGCTTACTTCAATGATTCACAACGCCAGGCTACGAAAAATGCTGGAGTCAATGCAGGCTTGAATGTTATGCGTATTATCAATGAACCAACGGCCGCAGCCATTGCTTATGGCCTTGAAAGGCAGGCCGGTTGGTATAGCAAGAGAAATGTGATGATATTTGATTTGGGTGGTGGCACTTTAGATGTGTCCCTACTTACTCTAGGGGATGGTGTCTTTGAAGTGAAGGCCACAGCTGGAGACACTCACCTTGGAGGTGAGGACTTTGATAACACAATGGTGAACTACTGTGTTGAGGAATTCAAGAGGAAGCATGATTTGGACGTCAGTAAAAACTTCAAAGCTCTTAGGAGGTTAAGAAATGCTTGCGAGAAGGCGAAAATGAGACTTTCATTTACATCCTCGACTGAAATTGAAATTGATTGTTTGTATCAGGGTACCAATTTTTATGCAACTATTACCCGTGCCAAATTTGAACAATTGAACATGAATTTCTTCAAAAAGTGTATGGAGCCTGTGGAGAACTGTTTGAGTGATGCTAAGATGGATGTTAGTAGTGTACATAATGTTGTTCTTGCTGGTGGATCTTCGAGAATTCCGAAAGTGCAGGAACTATTACAGAATGTGTTCAAGGGAAAGAAGTTGTGCGGAAGCATTAATCCTGATGAGGCAGTGGCATACGGAGCCGCTGTTCAAGCTGCAGTTTTGAGTGGGAATAAAAATGGGAAGCTTCATGATTTTTCTCTCTTGGATGTCACCCCTCTGTCACTTGGGGTGGAGACTATAGACGATGTTCGCAAGAAAATCATGCATGTTATGATTCCAAGAAACACCAGAATTCCCACCAAGAAGAATCGTACGCTTTCTAATCAATATGACAACCAAAGTGGAGTCAGCTTTCGGACTTATGAGGGTGAGAGTGAAACAACCTTAAATAATAAATTTTTGGGTAAATTTAGTCTGGATGGAATTGCTCCAGCTCCCAAGGGTGCTGCTAAATTCGATGTATGTTTTAGTATTGATGCGAATGGTATCCTGAATGTCTTTGCTGAGGACAAGGCCACTGGTCAGAAAAAAGGGATAACAATCAACAGTGATAGAAGAAGTCTTGAGGGAATTGAGAAGATGAGGTAAAAAGTGAGAGTTTATAGCATACTAAGACTGCAATAGCAATCCTTATTTTCTTAGCCAAAAAAAGAAAAGACAAAAGATTGGAATAGCAATATATTATAAAAATCAATTCGATAATCTACAGATTTAGCCATATATATATTTTTAATTTGTTATTACTTTGTCCAGGTGAGCAGAAGCCAAGCTCTATGTTTTGTTGTTTGAGGATGGATCAAATTTTGGGGCAGTGAAGCAGACAACGGGCACTATTTTGGGGCAGTGAAGCTGTGTGAAGTGTTTGCTAAAATGTTAGAAATGTTACACAATTAAACATCTGTTTGTCTTTGGTGCTTTTGATCAAATGCATGTGCCTCTATAAGATTAGTATCTTATTATTTAATAGGTTGGTGTTCAAACTCCAAGTCTTGGTTCGACTAGACCCGTAGCAGATTGACTTAATTTTTTGAAGTTCACATTTTCTTAATCTCTGGAATTATAATTTGAATGATTTGTCACATTAATATACAGATTCTGTTTAGGCTTGAGTTCGATTTAAACTAAATTACTAAGCTAATGAGAACACAATTAACTCTTTGGATCAATCAAGCCCACTATTAAATCCCAAACAAATTGATGAACGAAGTTGAGACAGTGAAGTCTAGAACTGTAATAGCATGTATTAGTTAATTTGATATTTTATTTTAGTAGCAATGGCCTTATCTTGACTCTACTTGGATGTATATGTTGGACAGAGAAAATGATATATTTATTTAATAGATAAGCTTGTTCTTAGTTTGAAACCAAATCATTAATTTACTTGCAATTCAAAGTACTAAGCTTGTTATGCCTGCTTATTTATTTATAAGTTTACAAATATTCAATTTTGAAACTCATTTTGTCAAGGAGGTTTAAGTGTCAGTAACTTTAAATGTTTGGCGAAGAATTAGCTTTTATCTCATGAATTTTCATTGAAATTGTAATTTGAATATGTTCTCTTTTTTGCTGTAATTTGAATTTGTATCTTTCGAACGTGTTTACGTTTGGGTCTCCTTGTTGCATCGGGCCATGCATGCTGGGCAATTGTAACTGAACGGCCCTCGTATCCTTTATATATAAATTAGAGCAAACAGTATTTTAGTACATCAAGTATAGCTGGTATTGTAAGTTCGTACCTTAGTTCAATTTTCAATTTTTTTGTACCCCATCTTTATTCTTTTGACAATACATACTTCCGTTAAACTCTTTGTCCAAATTCTCATTAAGTAATGACGTGACAAACAAGTGGTGTACTACTGCCATTGAACTGATTTCTTAAAAATGGACACATGTATTTATGACGGCACACGCCACGTAGGCAAATAAATAATATAATTTTTTAATAATTTAAATCAAAATTTTAAAAATAAAATAAAATTCAAACAAATCCTTTTTATAAATAAAAAAGAAAAAACCCTTATGTCTATTTTTATAATCCTTTTAATATATTTCCCAAATTTATTCATAAATTTAAATTTGAGTAACAATTTAAATTTAGAGAAGAGTACTCCGATGGTAATGTTAAAGTTTCCCCAAATCTTTTTTAAGATATACATCAATGTCTACTAAAAATCATTCATTTATTTATTTGTTCCCTTCAAAACGTACTTCCCTCCATATTTTTTTCCTTGAAAAATCTCATTCAAATTGATTTGGGGAACCCCATCCATCCAACTTGATTTTGGAAAAGTTTTAGGGAAGTCTCAAATTTGGGAATGATTGAGTGAGAGTTTTGAATCATTTTTTTCTCAAACTGAAATTTAAATTTAGGGAAAAGTTTAAGTGAACATTGGAGTTGCTCTTAATAATATAAATAAGTTAAAAAGAAAGTTTTTTTTTTTTATTTTTTACTTTTGCTTCTTTTTTTCCAAAACAAAAGATACCAAAAACCCCCATAAACATTTTTGTTTCTTCTCGTCTTCCCTGTCCACCCACTTACATCAAAATCACAACAACAAACTCATCAGACCAACCCCAACAATCCCCAACCCTCCCAATTGACCAAAGCCTTCACACAGAATAATTATAAGAAACTGAAGTGGTTGTTGAAGATGGAGATGAATAAGACGAAGACCCATTATCCTCCAAGTTTCTTGAGGCACCAACCTCATCAACTCCAGAACCTGCTGTAGTAGTGTCCAGCAAGCCATTCAAATTGGCATCACCACCTGCTGCTCCAAATATCAAGTCAAAATTTGCTTCAAACCCCATGTCATCGAACAAGTCTGGCAACTGATCAAAAGGCTTATTGTCAAGAGACATATCAGGAACTGGGAGCTGAGTAGTGAACCCTGCTGTGTCCATAAAGTTCCAAGTAAACTGGTTCTGGTGATCATTGTGACCCAAATCCATGACATCCATTGTAGTGCTTTCTATGCAAGGCACAAGATGTGGGTACTCATGAAGTTGGGGGGTCATGACCATTTGTTCTTCTTTTAGTTGCTGCTGCTGCTGAGGCTGTGGTTGACATTGTTGTACTTTGTGTTCTTTTACTTCCTCTTCTGCTGGTCCATTAATGGAGCATTTGGGAGGTGGGTCTTGTTCTGGTTGTTGTTGAAGATTCAAAGGTAGATTTTTCCTCTTGAATGTGTCAATGTAGTTGCTGATGTCAAAATTGGTCACAGCATTTGCTCCTCTGTACTCTATTGCTGCTATGTCATATGCTGCTGCTGCCTCTTCTTGTGTGTCTTCAACAGCGAAACAGTGAAAGATAATTAAACAGTAAAACTATTTAAACTACAGTCTTGATTCACATCACATTTAAAAATGATGCAGTCGACAATAAAATTAAATGTGATCTGCAGAACTCAGGTGATGTGATAGTTGTTAACTAAAAAGGAGTCATACAGAAGTGAAGATCAATATTAATCTGTACAAAATTTCAATGCCCCACAAACACCTAACTTTTGTTGCATTAAAAGGAAAAAAAGAAGAAGGTAGGAATTAGGTGAAGGCATCCAAGGAACCTTCACATGCTCATTTTATATTTCAATTTTTTTTTTTGTGGTTTGAGAGTTGGGGTTGTTCAAGTTACTTGTAACTTGTAACCACAAATATCAAAAATTGAAAAACAAAAAGGGAAAAAAGAGGGAAAAAAACATAGAACCTGAAGCAGTGGATCTATGTTCCCGGAATGTATAGAATTCATGCTTTAAAATATGTTTTACTTGAGTTTGAAACTACCCTTATTTCTCTGGCTGATTATCTTGAATTTTTTTTTGTTTTAAAATCAAATGCCTTTTTGTCTCTATTGTTGTCATATATGAGCACAAAGCTTCTTTAAGAAGAAATATTGTTTGAAATTTAAAAATTCATAGTTTTGAAAATTTGGGCTTAATTTTCATTCTTTAAATATAAATGTTTTTAGGTGTAATTTTTATTTTTAAAATACAAAAAGAAAAAGCTAATTACTTATTCTTGAGATTTGACTAAATAGACTATAGTTTCTCGCTACATTAGCTAATCAAATTATGCGACCATTAAAATGTGAACTAGTCATAATAATTTATATGAGAAGTACACATTAATTTGAAGTCACGTAATATAATTAAATTTGCTAACGCATTGTGAAAAATAGATCCATTTATCAATTAGAGAAATGCTAGCATCAATCACTCATGTGCGCGTGAACGACTATCAACCGTTGACGGTTAATAGTTATTAGTTACATAACAAATAACATACCCATCAACGGTTGAGAACCGTTCACACGCGCATGACGACGAACACCAGCATCCTATAATATTTTTTTTTTTTGGGGTAAAAATTTAGAAACAAACCCAAGATGTGGAGGGTTTAGTAGATCTGGCATAAAGGAAGGCCAGGACTTAGATGACTTGGCAGAGGCAGAGAGAAGCACAAGGAAAGCCATAAGACACGTGACCCCCCGTGGCTGTCGCTTTTGAAAAGGTTGAATATTTGTCAATGAATCTAAAAATCTGATCCTGTCTTTGAAAGAGGAATGACAGAGACAACTTTCTCTCTAAAGGGGGGTCACGTGCCCCATTGCAACACTCTTTTGCTGCCTAAACTCCATCCAGATCCGGTCAACAAAATGGTTGGCTGCTTCCGTTTCTCTTCCTACTCCCGCATGTACCCAACCAAACCCCCACTATTTACCTTTTTTTTTAATTATTGCTACTAGCAAACCCAATTTAGCCTCTTACACTAGAAAATAAACAAGTGTATGAACTAAAATGGAGTGCTAATAGCAATAATGCTGTTAAATTATTATTTTACATGTTTTATTTTATCCCATTTCCAATTTTAAACTTTAAATACAGATATAGATGTGATTTGCAGTATCTTCTCCACAGAAAATGACAGCATTATTTTTTAAAAAAGTTGAAAAGCAAGATCAGTACAAACAGTTATCCTTCAATAATTTTTTTTTTTCAGGTCAAAATAATTAATTAATTATATTGGTTTTTTCAGGAAAATTTGTATTTTGGTGGTCCTGTCTCCTGTGGAATTTAGATGTGGTGTGGGGCTAGAATTTTTTATTTTTTTATATTTTTTTTTTTGTGTGTATGTGTTTGCTAACCTAATAAGTAATAACTCTACCAGTTAAATCTTTGGCAGCTTTCTAATTGAATCCATATTCCTAATTAATAACATTGATTACCAAACTGCCATTTCAAGGCTGTATTTATAGGTTAATAAATTAGAATAATACCCAAAAATATTTAGAAAATATTTATTTTTCTTAATAGAGAAAAAAGATTCAATTTGACTTGTAATATTTATAATGTTTTGGACTGGAATGCAAAACCAGCAGCCACCTGTGCATTGACTGACCACCAAAGGTTATGAAATTGGCATCTAGTTCAGCACAGCAGTTGGCAGCATCCAGTTCTTCACAAAAAAACCAAACAAAATTCAAGCTGGACTGTCTGGCAATTTGGGAAATTTTTGTTTTTTTTTTTAAATTGTGCCATAAATGGGCTTATAACTCCTTACAAATTTGTTATATATGAGACAAACTTATGTGAAGGCATGCAAAGTGAATGTACCTTGAGTGAGGCAATTGAATCTAAAATTGTGAAAATATAAGAAAGAGATTGGAAGGAGAGGAAGTACATACTATAAGTTCCCAGGTACAAGTACTTGTTTCCAAACACTCTTCCAATTCTAGCTTCCCATCTCCCATTGTGATGATGCCTGTGAAATTGCACCAACTATAAATAAACAACCAAGCCTAATTGCTTCCCAATAGTGCAAATTAACAAGCTTAATTACCTAGCCACCCCGCGATACTTCGAAACACCCCTAGAAAATCCGCTGCTCAGCCGGCGCAATGATGCCAAGTATTCTTCCCTAGAAACCTTCTGCATTTCCTCGAGTTCCTTTGTGTATGTATCTATCTATACCATACACAATATGTACACAACCATTAGTTGTAAGTTTACGAGTCAGAAAAGAATATAAAAAAAGGAAATATTCTAATAAACGACCATCAGTTCTCGCACATTTAACCGTCAACGCTATGTGTATGCCGGTTTTTTTGTGATAATTATTGTGAAAGAAGTGTCGTATACAAGACTTTTAGGAAATTAAAAATATAAAGAAAAATAAAAAGAAAATAATTGGATTTATAATAAATGTACCGGGAAATTGAGGGTTGTAGCGGGGCCCCAATACTTTAGGGCAGCAAGATCATAGGTATGAGCAGCAGCCTCCTCACCATCATAGGCCCCTATACAACCATATATGCCACGAATAAATAAACAATAGATTGGCACGTCAAAGCCAGACAAGGCAATCAGAGGCAGTTTATTTAATAAAAACTCATCAGCCCCCATGACCACATAATGAGAACAGAAACATCTTTAATTTATTTTCCCTTAAAACATTTCTCTTTTTTACCATAATTGGAAAAAATTAAAATAAATTACAAATAATTAATAAAAAATTATGTGTATAATATTAGACTGAAATCATGTAGCAGAAGTGAGAGAGATAGAGTGAGTGACTTACCCAAATAAACTAATTACGCAGAGCGGCAAAAGTGCATATGAACGTTGCATTGACAGAGATTTACAGGAATAAAACACAGTCAGAAACCCAGAAGAAGATTAGATTAAATCTTAAATAATGAAAATTACAGATCTCCTTTTTGAAATATATATTACCGGAATTTTTAATCCATCTAATTTAATTTAATTTAATTTAATTAAGTACCTTGTCTTCCTTTCTTGTTTTGAATGTTGTTCCATGAACTCTTATCCCAGAGGTGAGCTTCATACCTCCCAGTCCATCTATGCCTGTGGACCAAATCAATTACACAAACACAGCAAGATTTCAGACATGCAAATGAAAACCCATAAAGGAAAATGAATAATTAGCATTAATTTGAGTTTAATTGATTAAATTAATTAGTGGGAACCACCTGGTGACCCCTCTGTAAATGGAGCTTCTTCTGCCATGGCCAGATGAGTTTGGTTTGTTGTTGGTATTCTGGCATTTCTCTGCTGCTGGGTTAATTTTGCGGTTTCTTCTTGTTCTTTTGGGCTTGTTGATGGGCTTCTGATCAGACTGCTGCAGATTACTCTGGTCTAGAATTTCAGGCCCACCACATGAGGATGAAGAAGATGAAGAGCAAGAATAGCTAGGAGACCTCTTCATTGTGAGTAGTATAAAATACAGAGATAGAGACAGAACAAGAACAAGAACAAGAACCAGAAGAACAGATTGAGAATATGGAAATATGGTTTGATGGGTGAGTGAATTATGACTTATGAGAGAATGAGTGAAAATGGTGGATATAAATGCATGTCTCTTGGTCTCTATGTGATGGTTATATTGATCAGTGGACTTTTTGTGGAAGAAGAAGAAGAAGTAGTAGTGGCATCTCCTGGTAGCCCAAAGTGGTTTACCAAAAAAGGGAGGGACTGACTACTGTGGGGAAGAAAGAAGAGGAAAAGGGCGGTGTTAAAAATACCACTTTATTTTATTTATTTATTTGGGTTTTGTGGGGTTTAAATTTAACCTTGAGTTGAATATGGAGGTGGGTTAATTAACCAAGAGTTAATTAAATGCCCTACACTTGGCTTCAACCACAGACATGCTACCAATGGTATTACCTCTCTTACTCTCTATGCTGGACTTCGTCAGCCTCAAAGAATCTCTATTCCAAATTTTTAAAATTGAAATTGATTAATTTCAGAATCTGGCTTCTATATGTCGGTTACTTTTTGGGTTTGGCTTGGGGTGGTGGTGAGGTGAAACAGGTTTAACTTAAAAATTAATGAAGTTGCCCTCAATTCCTAACAATTACACCAACAACCACGTTTGTTTCACATTGGGAATTCCATGGACATTTGGGCGTTCTTTGGAAATCTATTCTTCTGGGCTTTTGAACCCACAGATAAAACCTTGTACATGTGTATGCCATAATCATTGCTGTCCCTTCTGAGTATTAGTTTTGTTTTGAGAAATTGGAAATGTGTGACAAATTTTAAGCAATTGTGAAGGAATTGAGTTTGTCATTACTAAAATTAGTAATTCATTGATTTTTTTGTGTGGCCAAATATAACTCATTGAATTTGACTACAACGGTCATTTAAATGAATGAGTGTATTATCTTGTATTTATTTGTCCCTTCGGTTTTCTTGGAGAACTCACATTATTGAAGAAGGAGGGACCTCTCCGGAGGATAGAACCTTTTGGTTCTCTTGACTTGGAATCAAAGGACGCTTCTAAGTTCTAAGGCTGAGCTTTTTCTTAATCATAGGGGGTGGAATTGGTTCGATAATTGAATCATAAGGCCGAAACCGACATCGGCGAATGCACTTTTTTAAAAAGATTAGGTTCGAAATTATAGGAAGAATTCTTTACTGAAGAAGAACATATTTTTTTAATCGAACCACCAATTGTCAGTTACTGACTATTTCAGTTTCGATTGTTTCGGTCAATTGAAGTTGGATCATAATATGAAATTATCGACTAGAAGAGTGGACGCAGAGGGCAGCAAGAGCAATGTGAGTGGGAGGGAGAGAGAGAGAGAGAGGACAGCGATGGGTGGAGATGGGTTTTGATGACCATTGGTGATGGGTTTTGTAGATAAAAAGAGAAGAGAGGGATAGAGAGGAAAAAAGGAATTTGAAAGATGGAGCCATATGGAGGCGGGGGGAGAGAGACTGAAAGATAAAGGGAAAGGGAGGCACATAAAGACTAAGAGCAAGGAGGCGGAGACAGATGGAGTGAAAGTGAAATGAGAGGCTGAGAGCTTGAGTAGGTTGGGTGCCAAGCAATCAGTGAGTCACTGAGCTCTTGGTGAACTCATCGAGCGCTTGTGTATTCGACAAGCTCTTAGTAGATACATCAACGCTCAGTTTGGTATCGATAAACCGTCAATTTGGAAGGTTTGGTTCGGTTCGGTTCAGTTCGGTTATAATACTAAAACTCAAGAAAAATACTAAACCGAGTGGTTCAATTCGGTTGGTCGGTTTTTCCAATTTGCTCGATAAAAAAACCCACCCGACTTAATCTTATTCTCTTTATATTAATGTGTTAATGTAATTTTTTTTTTTTAAATATGACCAAAAAACGACACTTGGGTAGCAATAATATTTGGTCTAGTAGATAGCATTTAGTCTCTCTTTTTCAAAAAGAGGTCCTGAATTCAAAAAAAAGAAAGAAAGCAAGATACTTGAGTTTATGGAACTATGGAAATATCTTAATGCTTTTGTTTCCTTTATGTTCAAAATTTTTAAGTTTTAATTCATAAAAAAAAAGGGTGATTTCATCTCGTAACTCAAAGTTTATAAATGCAATTGGTTTTAGCTATGCCTAACTTCGCCTTTGAGTTATTATTGATTTTACAAGTCTTAACTTTACTTGTGTTCTCTATTACAAGGGCCAATTGAATCTTAGTATAATTACTTTCCTGGTTTATTTGAAGAGTCTAACATCATCCACATTGATCTAGCTAATCCATTCTTGTTAGCAATTGTGATCTTCGGAGTTACGGGAAGACGATCAATTTAATATTTATGATATGTTTGGACATAAAATCTGATTGGAAAGCCATTCCTACCTCTAAATATTGATCAACGAAAACCCTCTGTTTTCAAAGGTACAAAAAAGAGCTTCAAAACAAAAACGGTGTTCCTTACTTGGTTAAAGTAATCTTTTGATCAAACAAACCAAACATCGATATCATTCTACACAACCCTTCCCAGAAAATTGGTAGTGTTGTGTTCTTTAGAGGTTCTTTATTTGACTTGAAGGTGGGCTTCTAGGGTTCGTTGTTTCTGCTTCTGCATTACTCGAAGGAAGGTTGCACTGAGTGCTCTCCAATATTGCCGATTGCTCGGCATTGTAATTTCTTCGTGTTTTTCTGCTCTGCTACTTTACTTCTTTGATTAAAGATGGTTGATCCTGACCTGACCAAACAAAGGTTGATGAGAAGAAGGTCGAAGGCTCTTTCAATTTACTCAAACAACTCCCTTTGGTCTCCATTAATGATTCCTTAATTACCCCAGATAAATTGGATGGAACCAATTATGCGGAATAGGTTCTTAGTGCTTAACATAAGATTCGTGGTCGCCAACGTTGAGGTTTGATCACCAGTTCTTATGCTGCTCCCGAAGACCCTAAGGTCTTGCTTGGAGGACAGGACTGGAAAAGACTAAGTAATCAATATGACAGTAGTCTCTTATCCTATGTTTGGTGGATTTATTAAGATTCGTGGTCGCCAACGTTGAAGTTTGATCACCAGTTCTTATGCTGCTCCCGAAGACCCTAAGGTCTTGCTTGGAGGACGGGACTGGACAAGACTAAGTATTTAATATGACAGTAGTCTCTTATCCTATGTTTGGTGTACTTATTAAGAATTTAAAACTGGACAGTTATTTGAGACTATATTTCTATCCCTTGATTAAAAGTGGTCTACAATGGAACTAGTCTGTCCTGGCCTATCATGTCATATCCATATAACACAGTCCTATCCCGTGCAATCCTATACTGCATTCCAAATGAGGCCTGAGTCCCTTGAATATGATGCTCAGGTAGAATGAGAATTGCATGGTAAAGTCTTGGCTTTTAGACTAGGCTTTTGATCATAGCAGAGATGGCGTGGTTTTCATTTTAGTTTGTTAAAAAACTAGACCATAACAATCTTAGAAACTAAACAAAATGACATCTGAACATTTGGGTAGGCGGGCATCAAGAGGTTGATGGCTTAGATGAAGAAGAGGTGCAGGTTAATGCAATGGGTCCGTTACACAGACCTTCGGTGTCAAAACGAAGTCATTTTTTGCAATCTTTCTCTATACATGCTATGTTTTATTTGAAATGAGGGACCCAAATTCTTCCTTGCTTATGTCGTATGAATCGTATGCCCCATAATGCATCCGCGTGGTGCCTTGCCATGATGACACGTGTCACTTCGTGGATAAAGCTAGCATATGCTTGTGCGACATCATCTGTCTAATCCATTTTGATGAGGTGTGATGAGCGCTCCTAATCACACCATGTGTCCTAGTGCAAATTTCATTTTTCACACATCGCAATCCAATCATGTGCCCTAGTTTTTCTACGGATTCTGGAAATTTCTGGCATTCCATCAACCTGATTTTCTATGGGTTTTCCTCCCTCAAGTATGAGCTTCATTTCTCCCATGGTTTGATTTTCTAATTTTTGAAAATTTTGTATTATTAAATTTTCGCCCACTGCAACTATAGGAGAAATTTCGTCGAAATAATTGAAATTTGGTTGAAAAATCGATGGTTTTGTGTTTAAAACTTTAAATTTCCATACCCCAAAACTTGGAAATTTCTCCAAAATTTCACTCCTTGGATGCAACAACCATTTCTAGTTATTAGAAAAGGAGGAAAAAATTTAGTATCAAGGTTCAAGTTAAATTTATTAGGAATATTAGTGGATATCTTGAGTTATATAAGTTTTTTCAGAGAAATTTAGTGAAAAGTGGATGGAGCAAGTAGTTTAAAAGTCACAAAATCATCATAAGCATGGTATAGAACAAAACCACAAACATCATTCCACAAATCACTTTCCTATTCAATTAATAATCAACACTATTTCTCACACCAAACCAGTTAGGGACCAAAATTACCAACATAAAAGTTCCTAACACCAAATTACACCCTTTTACAAAATAATAAAAAATAAATAAATAAATAAAGAATAAATTACTCCCAACTTCACTTCACATACATTTCTATTTGTGGCATTCCCTCAACCATAATTTCAGACAAAAGAAGCAAACGGAGAAAAGGAACTTGAAATAGCACCACCACAGAGTAAAATACCACCCGACTCTATTCTATTTCTATATATGACCCTGTCGAACATATAGCTTCCTGCTGCATCCTGAAAATTATACTCACCTAAATCATAACACTTCGATCTTACAATCTGCAAGTCCATGTCATCTTTCCCAATGCCCTTCTCAAAATTTCTGATGTACTTCCTAATATCCTGTTCAAGCTCAGGGGTTTCAGTTGGCTTATGAGCAAATGAGAACTTGCAATCCTGTGCTATGTTGGCACTTTTAGGAGTAATCTGATTCAAGGCCCGTTCCCTAGGACCACCGCTGCCCATTAGTCCCGGAGCATCACCATCACTGGTAAACTGATTTTCGATGCTCAACTCCTGAAAGAATGAACACTATTTTTTTCAGAAACTAAAGCTAGATTCTGTTCATGTATATTATCATATAAGATTTAGTATGAAATAACTACATGCTTACTATTCAGAAAATACTTTCTCATCCTCCTGCTGCTACTCTATTTCAGAAGGCAAGAATAGGATATAACATTCTTTGTTTTAAAAGGGAAGAATAGGACTAACACAATCTCATTCTGCATTCCTCATGGGAGGTTAGGAGGGGAACCAAAGCTAAAGAGGATCAAATATGCAAATGAAAAAACTTTCTTCTCTGACATATGCATATTTATGCAAAAATAGAAAATGAATGAAATAAAGCCAAAAGAAGAGAAGCCTTTTGTTTACTCCCTTTGACTTCCTCATCTTTAGACAGAAACCCACCTTATCACCAATCAAATATCTTGGCTCAAAGCCCCTGAGAAACTTTGTATAGATTGGAGTACCATCACAGTTTCTTGGGTTAATATTGTTATAATACAAAAATCAACTTGACATGCAAGGTTGTTATATAGTCAGTTTTTCTGCTTTAATTATTATAATATTTTGGACATATATTTTCTTTCAACTTTTTTTAACAATTTTAAAAAACTTACTTTAAATTGTAAAATATTTAAAACTTATTAAATTTATGAACTAACTATTTCACTGGTGTTTCAGTAGTTGGACTGATATCCAGTATGGTTTTACAATTCTGCTACACAATGTACCAAATAATGACACATGTGCAAGTTGGTAACCAATATTAAGCAGTCATTTGTTCCATTGTCAACCATAACTTTTTAGGGGAATACCAAAGTATGAGATGGACCTGTTTATCATTGAGGCAACGATTTGAGCTACTGGTGGCTGAAGCACTTGAATTTGCTTTGAGCAAAGATGCACTTTTACTAACAGGGGTAGTAATGCCAACTAAGTTGAGTGGTGGGTCCTCTGGCGATGAGAAGTCAGAACTATCAAAAGTTGATAGGGAAACACACTCATCAAAATAAGCCAGGGCTTCTTCTGTTAGACGTTTTGACATTTTTCTTCTTTCGATGCTAGCCTGTAATAAAAGTTTTAATATAAGAATTAAGAACATGAAGAAAAAAGAACAAACAGAGGTGAAGCACTTATCTAGATGCTGCTTGTATGAAAAATTCCAACTGTTTATGGGATGGAAGTCTATGTTCTCTAATTATTTATTATTATGAATGGAAATTTATCCATACACAAAATATAACAGAGCCTCTGAACAAGGGGTGAAAATATTCCATTTTATTATATACAGCATTTGTGCACAAACAGCTGCATTTTTGCTACAGGCTGAATTGCTCAAACAAATTTTAAGCGACAAATCCTAATGCACTCCATGTTTCACAGTGTTATTAAAATTCTAGAAGCACCATTTGCAAATTTAATAAGAGATTATAAATGCAATAAAGATCCTCCATGTTCTGAAAAATGAAGCTATTTTAGTATTTGCATCCAAGAACACAATATATAGAACACAAGGAAAGCAAACATGCTTACCATGCTCCAAGGAAAATAAATCCAAGTATACTGCACAGAAATTGACTAACATACTAGGAGGGAATTTTGGGGAATAGAAAAGAAAAAATCCTACTTTTCTTCCTGGACGAGACTTTGGCGCATTAGAGGTCTTGGGATCTGGAAGTACTTCCTTCAGGATTCTACTGAGCTCTTGTTCACGGTGCTCCTCAACAGCCAGATCTGATCGAAGTTTTCTAGCTCGTTCCTGGGACTGCAAGCTTAAGGCAAGGGTCGACTTAATGGAGTTTTGTTCCCATAAAAGAAAAAACAAAAAGGAGAAAATAAAAAAAGAAAAACAAGCAGATAATAGGATTTTAAGTGTCACATAAGTCCATGTAGCATGCCTAAAATAGTATTGTTTCCTTTATGACAAAGCTGTGTTAAAAAAAAAAAAAAAAGCTTTAGATCACACTTGATATGACAACCTAAAATAGTATTTTTTTTTCATTTATGTCAAAGCTGAGTGTCNATCCCATCGTGAGCTGCCCCTCCCTTTCAGTATCGGCTTGGCTTCGTCCAGAACCAAGGAGGCATTCTGGCGGGCGCAGTACAACAGCTGTATCTTATCTTATAGCCCGGCGCGGCAGGTCGCCTAACCAACCCATCTTTCTCCAGAGAAGCAACCCGCTCATAAGAGTCTATATCCCTATTTCTAAAGCTTTCTATCTTCTGAGAGAGTAAAATACCACTGTTCGATCTCGCCACTTCGATGCCCTCTATAGTGGCCCTTCCATTTTTGTGTAGTTGTAGTTCAATCCAAATAAGAGAACAAAGAAACCACTCAAAAATTAAAGTTAGATCACACTTGATATGACAACCTAAAATAGTATTTTTTTTCATTTATGTCAAAGCTGAGTGTCAACAAAAAAAGCTTTAGATCACACTTGATATACAAAGCTCGCTGCAATTAACTAAAATATACCATCATCCAAAGTCCTGTCAAAACAAGGTAAATAAATAGATATTTTGAAACCCTTAACATAGTTGCATAGCAACCATTTCAAAGATTTCAACCCAAGCACTTGCAATATGGGGACCCCAAGATTTTGACAGTAAAAATAAATTATACACTCCTATAAAAGTAGATGAATAAATATCATAGTAAAATAAATGAATTAAACATGTACAGAAAACAAACTGTCTGCTGACAAATTCCCCTGTCTAGCTTAGGTCAGTTTACTCTAAACCATGAAGGAAGTATTTTCATTTATTAAAATTGATTAATGAATTCATGCCTCTTTTATCTGCCTTATTTTTTTTTTGGCCATACAATCATCTCCATCTGCTCAAACACTAATATGTAGTACAATGGTGTGTCAATTAGGCCACATCCGACTACTCAGCATGACAAAACTCTGGCTGAACCTCGCACCAAGTATGGTGACAGAAATGGAAATTTACCTGCTGAAGTTTTTTGGCATATTCTCTTCTGATGTCCAAAACTAATTCAACTGCACTTGGATTTACCAGGTCAGGAGGAATATCAGTAATATCGGTAGATGTGAGTACTGGAGTATTACTTCTTTGCATAGCCTGTGCTTGTAAGAAGCAAAGAGAAAATTATCAAATAACAACCGTGACTGCACTTTACAATAAAATAAGCAACAGAATAATAAACATATGCCAGCATTTTGGCATTGTCATCATTAATCAAAACAATAGCATGGGAGCACAAGCAAGATCACTAATTTATCAAGTATTCCAACTATGGCACCTATATACATAAAGATACATCCTTTTTACTATACTCAACTCAACAAAAATTAAATCTTTAAATTACAAGTCAACTGGATTCTCAAACAAAGAAAAAAATTACAAGTCAACTGAAGAAAGAGGCACTTTGTAATGTTGGTAATGACCCAGATCCATTTTCCACAAAACCCCCAAATCCAAAGAACAATTCTCAACCTACCAAGCCAAGGTCTGGAGGCGATTTGTGCATTCAAGGCAATACAGGTTACTTAAGGTCTCTTCTATAAGAACTATATGCTAAGGATTCAAATTTTTACTTAATGTGAGAGACTAGAGTTACATCGAGCGGCTTACCAACTCCACAAAATTTTCATTACATATTAAGTGCAGCCTCCAATTTATATTAATCCAAATTGTGGTACATTGACAATTCTATTGTCATACTTTGGTTCATAGAACTGAATTCAGAGAGTAGAATTCCAAATTGCAGTTTCACATGCCAAAAACTTATTGCTTGTAGATATAGGTTGGCTACCAAAGTCATATAACTAGTTCTTGAAATATAATTGTGGGTAGGAAAGAACTAATTTTTTCTTTCTATTTTCCTTCCTAAAAAAGGATCTAACTTCTTTATAATTCATTTATACCACTCAGATCTGAAATATCAAATCTTAGGATACTTGGTATTAATTTCTTAAGCATAAGTTCATTTTCACTCCCCAGTCCCCCCTCAATTAATATCATATTAAAACTAAAAAAATTACTTCAATTTCATCATACTATAACTATTATTGTTGATAATTTTAAATAATATTTAAAATATACACTGCTAGAGACAATGCTTTTATAATTTAGTACATCCAAATTATGAGTTTAAGATGCTGGGCATATTTTGCAAACAACTACAATATTTTTACTGTCAAATAATTCTTAGTTTGAGGACCAAAAATGCAATTTTGGAAATGGAACTCCAATTTATGTATTATGCATTTCCAAAGCATTCTAATTATTATGGAAACCATGCAAACAAGATAAATGATGACAAACATAAAAGTGATACAGAGACAGCATCGATGAAGTGGAGCTATATTACACACTTATTGTCACTTGAAACAGACATAACGAATATTTCTCTTCTCCAAGATATTTCACATTCAACTCATCGCTATTCAATTGAAACTACCATTCTTAAGTAGAAAACAAGAAACTATCATGCTAAGTTGCATAAAGGTAATACTATAGTAGGTTCCTATAAAAAAATCTTTCTTTAGTAAGCATTAAAATGCCAAAAAAATCAACAGCTCGTGCTAATGTCTTCTTCTAAATCCAAATAAAATAATACAAAAAAAATAATAGCCATAAGCACTTACAATTTCAAGGTCATTTTGAATCTCATAGATAGCACGTCTCACTTCAGTTCGAACTGTTTCATATATACTACTACTTGTGGTACCGGTATCATCTTCCAAATGATTCCCTTGAACAGACTGCAAATTAGAAGGCCATCTTATTTGTTATCATAACCAACTACTTATTTCGAAAAGTAGCATTCCAAATTATGAACTGACTCTAAGTTATACAAACCAGATGATCACAATTGTGCCCACGATTCATATTCATCTGTTCACAAACTGCTTTAATAGTTTTCTCTTCAGCTCCAGATAAGGAACTTGTGGTTGAAACTCCATCCTCCCAATTCGAAGATTGCAAATAAGACTGAAAGAGAAACAAAAAACAACAAAAGGCAAAAGCTTCAATCAAATAGCTAATGTTAACAATACTAGTCAATATCATACACTTTAGCAAATGGGTCAGTTTAGATTTTACCAAATTTGCATCAGAATCATTTGAAGACTGGATAGAAGAATGCTGACTGGACCATGTCCGAAGGCCTTTCAACTGATCCAAAGCATCAGAACTACTTCTAACCAAACCACCATTTTTTCCATCAGCGCCCCCTTTTTTCAATGAACCAAATTCTCGTTCATCTTCACTCTATACACAACAAACCCAAGAGAATTCAACACACACACCAATGCGAATTTCTCTGAATTGAATTGAAAACTAAACTAAACCTTGGAAATGACGGAGTGTTTCCGGGAATCCGGACACTGGGAAACGGAGCGATTCCGGCGGACCGTGTCAACCCTGGACAAGCTCCGACCCACATCTTTCCGGGCCCCCAAAACGTCGGAACTTCGCGCCGCCGACCGGCCCCTTCTAGTATCAGCTGCAGCGGGGGTCCCCGGCTTCGAATCTTTGGTGGGTTTCACAGGCTTTTGGGGTTCAACGGTTTGGGATTCAGTGGCCCAGAAGAGAGGATTGTCTCTCTTGTTCAAGAAACTTTCAGAGGAGTCAAGGCTGGACCTTGAGAAAGCGCTGACACTTCTTGATCTTCTGAGTGGGGCTTTGTTTGGTGAATTATCTTTGTCTGTGTTTTGTTTAGTGATGGATGATGTTGAGGAATTAATGGGATTGCTTCTTCTGCTGGAAGATTTGAAGGCTGAGACCGCCATTGTTAATCTGTTCTAGTTTCCTTACCTGTCTATTGTGCTCTTGTTTGTTACAACTTCACACCTACTACAAGGAAACTTAGGAAAGTAGTAATGAACACAATTGCCCAGTATGCATTAACCCATGTTTGGGTTTTTCTTTGAATAAAATCACAGTCTCTTAGTCAAACAAAAAAATGGCAAAAAAATAGAGTGGAAATGGAAGGGAAATGGATGAGAAAATTTACAGAATCTAGGGTGGAAGTGACTTTTAATGCCCAGTTCTTCAGTTAGATTTGAATGGTTGGTTGGTGACTTGGTGGAGATTGGTAATATACAAATTTCAAGCATTTACATGTACATTCAATGTCTACATCGATTAATGTCTACCAAAAATTAAAAAATGTCTACATCAGGCTTATCAGCATATCTTATCAAGTGTCTATTTTGTAAGTGGAAATTGGGAAAAGAAGAATTATGTTGGGTAAGGCCAAGACCGTAAGCAGAAAACATAAGACAAAAAAAAGGCGAATGAAGGCAAAACATAATGATTAGTATTAAAGTTCGGAATGTTGGACAGGTTGGGTGGCTGTTTGGGCCTAAACAATAAACAAGGCTGATAATAGATTCATAGTATGTATACTGTTTGGAGGCCCGGACTGGACAGACCTAACCCAATTAAATTGAACTAATGTCCTTAGCCCATGTTTGGTGCAACAATTAAAATTTAGACTGGACTCAAAATGTTGGATAGAAATCCCAAATAGCTTAGGACAACTTACTCAAGCTCACAAGTAGGACACAATGAGTTCAGACTTTCATTTCATTGATGTTCGTTCAATCTTTCGTACGTTTGGTTAGTGAGAAAATCAATTCTCTTGTACATCATAATCCTACATAACCCATATGTCAAATTTGACAGCAAGCACACATAAAATTGGACAACCTGCCAACATTCCAAACCACATGTATATCCCTTTTCCTTTTGTCCAAAGTAACTAAGAGGGCGTAGAGTTTGAAATGAAATTCATAAGTCGATCACTAATTTTTAAAAATTAATCAAACTTGAGCAAGCAAACAACAATTAATCACAGAAAAACCGTGAGACTTAGTCCAAATAAAACAATAAAATGGAATTTACCTAGGACACATGGTGTCACACCCCAATTTCTATCTCCAATCTCCTATCTTTTTTTTTTTCTCTTAATTTCTGCTGTGAATGCAAAAGCAAGGAGGTGCATGCGATGATACTTATCCATTATCATCCTGAAAATCAAATTTGTGTGATGATTAAACTAAATTACATGCACTACCATCTGATCTCACTTGCACCAAAATATAAAGCCTTACTCTTTCTTTTTTTCTCCTTCTGATTTTTAAAAATTCATGTGTTCATAAATTTTGTTATGTATATATATATATTGAAGCCCATTGGAATCTGATGCCCATACTTAAATCAATCAAATTTTTGTTTTGTTGTGGCTGGGCAATTCGTATGGGCCAAATGGATTTCTCAAACAGGTACGTCTTGCGACACAGCTTGCTTTTTTATTCTTCAATCAAAAGCTTGTTGGGTTTGCTGTCTGCTGGGGGGTGGAGGCTGTATATAAATTTTTTCAAAAAAAAAATTTTATTTGTGGGTTTAGTAAATTTTTGGGTATAGAAAGAATATTTTAGGATAAGAATAATCACTCTTATACATATCTCATGAGATTTAAAAATACCAAATATTTATTTGAAAAGACCAATACACCTTTGCTTTTAATGATAGAATTGGATGAAAACGTGATATTGCAAATTTTTTTAAATTCAAGTAACAAATTGATTTAATTTTTAATTAAGGTGGTGAAGTGAAAACAGATCTAATTCAAGTAAGTGATTTGTTAAAAAGCTTAAATAATAATTAAATTAAAGATAAAAGTTTAGGACCAAAATCTTTTTCCATATTTCGTTTAGCGTATAACATTCCATACTTTTCTTTGGTTGATATCATTCATTGCAAGTTTTTCAACCAGCTTGGTCATGAAGCAAAAACCGTATAACCTACAGGTTTCAATACGTACCCTAATATAGAAAAAAAATTAGGAAACACAGAAAAAAAAAAAAAAAAANAAAAAAGGCAGGAAGACAAAAACTACGTCTGGAAAGCAAAGTTAGTTCTTGTTTTGTATTCATAGATAATATTATAATGCAAGCCTGAAAGGCAAAAGTGCTCAATGTTTCTGCCAAGCTTCCTCTACCCTCTCCTCTCGTTTAATATAAGAAGTTGATCACATTGCTACTGTAAGCCATGTTTGGTAAACGTCATAGATAATAAATTAGAGCATGGTTTCTTGACCATTCATTTGGATTCTTCCTAATTATATATCAATTTTCTAATGTCATGCCTTTCGATCTCTACAGTGACCCAGCTTTCCATGCATTTTCTTCATATATAGTTCACATGCACTTGCTTGATGATACCCTAGTTTTCTTCTCCACCTTATTTTCACACTTCACACCTTTGACAACAATAACATCTTGTTTGTATTTACCATTTTTCCCTTTCCTTTTTCAACCAAAATGCAACATGCATGGCTAGTATATGTATATATTGCTTATGAGAAAGTTTATTGGCACGGGCTAAGAGGCTAGTATATATTGCCAATTAAATAAGAATTTTAATATGTTTCTAGTTCGATATATAAGTTAAATAAACTCAATATATATACAAGTAGCATTGCTGAATTTTTAATACAGGTCCGCAATTTTCTTGAGTTTTAAGCTTGCTCAAATAGTGGAATAAAACTTTCTTGACATATGATGAATGCTTTCCCTTATATTTTGTCCTTCTCATCACATGCTAAGTCAGATTATGAAGAAATTGATAAATGGCTTAGCACGTATGTAATGAAATAAATAGACACATATAATTGTATCAATAATGTTAGATATACTATATTTTGGTAACACGTACAAAATAGTATGCCCAACCCTGTATACCAATCAACAGAAGGTTCTTTCTATAGAGATCGAGGCGGTTGAATTAAATAAGAGAGATACTCTATTATTTTTCTAGTCGAGAGTAAGGAAATTCTTACAAGAAGGGCATGGCCATAAACAACAATGTAAAGGGCACTTTTGTAAATGTAATTAGTAATCAACAGTCCCTAAATAAGCCTTTTATATAGCCTAGCCTTACCTCTTTGAAGCGGTTTGCTATGTACTCATGTACTTCATTTTTTTTTCCCTTTTAAAACTAGGTTTGATCAGCTTATTCAATAACACTTTTTTTCTCCTCTATAGCTTATAATCCACAGTCATGGAAGATCATCAAGGCCAAGAGCCAAACAGTCCAAGCAATAATAACACCAAAGGCTCCTCCGAGAGAAGTAATGAACCAGTAAGGTCGAGATGGATACCGAAGCCAGAGCAAATCCTAATTCTGGAGTCCATTTTCAACAGTGGAATGGTAAACCCTCCCAAAGAAGAAACCGTGAGAATAAGAAAACTGCTAGAGAAGTTCGGCGCTGTCGGGGACGC
This sequence comes from Purshia tridentata, assembly GCA_003254885.1. Lineage (NCBI taxonomy): Eukaryota > Viridiplantae > Streptophyta > Magnoliopsida > Rosales > Rosaceae > Purshia > Purshia tridentata. Next base: position 26,716 of record QANT01002810.1, read on the forward strand.
CAACGTCTTTTACTGGTTCCAAAACCGGCGGTCAAGATCTCGCCGCCGACAGCGCCAGCTTCAGGCCAGCCTAGAGCAACGAAACCCTATTCATCATCAACAATTTACTCATCAGTACCATGAAAACATGATGAGTAGTAACAGTACTGGTGCTCCTCTTCCTGCTGCAGCTATGGTTGCTTTTTCTCCAAGTGCTTACGATCTTGTGGGTTCTTCTTCTTCTTCTTCTTCTTCTTCTTCGTCTTGTGGTGTGCTTTTGGCAGATGATGATCATGCTGCTGCTGCTGCTACTCCTGTTGATGATCATTTCTTCTCAGTTTCTGATCAGATGGGTTTCGATCCGGAAATCCAGCACACCTCATCAGCTGTAACGTCTGTTTTAGGCCCTTCAAATACCTCAAATTTTCAGTTCCAAACTCCAGGTAACTGCAAACCATTTCAGTTTCTTTTTGTTTTTGTTTTGACCATCATTTCAGTTTCACACACACACACACATATAAAAAAAAAAACATTATTTAATTTGTATATATTCAGTCTCATTTCAGTTACATATATATTCTGTATTTTTATACTAGCTATTGTCTCTTTAACGATTTCATCTAAGTTGAAAATTGCTTTATTTGATTTCCTTTTTTTTTTTTTTTTTGGTAAAAAATTGGTTTCCATTTCTTTAGTAAGTTTTAATTAGTCTTTTTTTCATTCTCTTTGTACTTTTTCTACAAAGAGTTATATAATATATATATATATATTATTTTGCATTAAGCTGAGATTATTCTCTAATTTAATTTTTTCTGATGTAGGAATATTTGAAATTATATATAATATACACTTTTAAGATTCCTTTGATTCATGATTAGTATGAGAGTGATGGAAATGTATAAAGTGGTTTCTGATAATGTGACAGCTGTGTTGGAATTGTACGAAAGCTGCAGCTTTCCTGAATAACATGTAAAAATTTTAACTTTCTTTTCAGTGGCAGTCTTTTAATTATTCCCCTCTTTTTTCTATTATTTTTAGGAAAATTTTCCAAAGAAAACTTGTAGTTGTAGATAATGAAAATTCGTACAATTCATTCATATATATATATACCAGTAAACTGAAACATAATTTTACTAATTAATCATGGTCTTCTTCCATTTTGCTCGGTATAATTTGATTATTTGATGATAGATAATATCTATTATTTTATCAACCGAAAAAATTTAATTAATTAATTTCTTTTTGTAATAAAATTAAGGACAATCATTAGATATTTGTAGCTAGGGAATATTATACATATTCTGGTTTCATTTTCATTTTCCAGAAATCGATTATGCTATAATGGGTTTATTCAAACCATATCAAACAAAAACGTTAATAAGTACGTGCTGCTAGAAATTTTAAATTTGAATTCAAAATTAGTGCACAAATTTGAAATCTGTAACATTATTGAAAGCTAATTCATTAAAGATCGAAGGCCTAATAACATTTATAAATGAAGGTTATATATATCTATATATATGAATTCAAGGTTGATTTATTTCCAGGTGTCATCACAGTGTTTATTAATGGAGTTCCAACAGAAGTTCCGAAAGGGCCACTTGACATGAAAGCGATGTTTGGCGAAGATGTGTGGTTGCTTCATTCCTCTGGACTGCTGCTTCCAATCAACGAATTTGGCTTCTTAATTCAGAGCTTGCAGCCTGGTGAAAGCTATTTTCTGGTATATTATTATATTAAGCACACACAAAGCTAAAATATTATGCGTATACATACCTTTTCTATTACAATACCATAGAAATATTAATTATTAACCACTGTATGTGATCTACTTTTGATCTTTTGGTTGTAGAAACTTATTATATGTGATCTCTCTTACAATATATATGTAAAGTTCAGTTGTGAAAGATATTATATGTGATTGTTACATATAAAATTCATTGGTAATTAAGTGTTTGCATGCATACAAAAATAATTGTAGATAACGATTACATGTGATCTCTCGCAAGATATATATATGTGACAATATTATATCGTAAAAGATATTATATATGATGGTTACATACAAAACTCATCGTGGATTACAAACTGGAAAATTGTTTGAGATATGCTATATCTTGAGTTCTTACCAGTAGCCATTTTGGTCTATACAAATTAATTGAACCTTTATATGATCAGTTAATTACTGCATGCAAGTGCATATACGATATATACAAGCCGAAAAACACACTGCCCTAATATTTTTTGTTTAATAGGGATATATATATATATATATATTAAAGGATTAATGTTATTTATTTCAACATCATATCCTTAATCTTATATAAGGATGTAAATTAAATTTCACTTTTTAATCTTATTCATTTTGAAGTTTATGTTGTTGTACGTTGCAGTTCCAGCAACTCATTAAGTCACCAAACTTTTTGTTGCAGGTTTCAAGACCAACGTAAGTAGCTAGCCTATACAAGATGCACCCAAAAGTGGGAGCTTTCTACAGATAATTAATTACGTTCCTTAATATTTTTCTTTTCTCCTGCTTACCCTTTTTTCTGGCTTAATTTCTCCATTTGTGTTTACGGGATACTAGAAGAGTAGAGGAAACTACACAAGTATTATGTGATTATTAGACAAAATATATATATATAGAAATTTATGCCCGAGTGGAAGTGAAACTCTTTCATTCTCTAACCTTATCTTCCAGCCCTGTGACAGTTAATTACCATTTATTTTTTATTTTTTATAAAGTTTATCAAGGGTCATTAGAATATTATTTTGATCATGACGTCACTAGTGTAGGATTTACCAATTTGGTATAGTTTAAAGGGGTTTAGAACTTATTATTTAGGGTTAATTACTTTAGGGTGTACAATCATATATATCGTTTTAGATTAGGGCTTATGATTTTGAGGAGGGTTTAACTATCAAATTTGGAGTTTTGTTTAAAACTTGATAGTTAAACCATAAACTATAAGCAATAAAGGACATTATAAAAAAATTAATATATAGTTAAGTTGAATTGAACGTACTATTTCTAAATAATTAAGGTGAATTGAGATTAACTTAGTTGACTGAAAATAAAAACTTCTCCTTATAGAATCGGGTTCAAACTCTACTCTTCCCCTGTATATAAATTTTACTCATAACTTTATACAATTCATTATCTTTTTTCTTCTTGATCGACACAAACAAAATTAAGTTGAGAAAAACTGAAACTTACTGCATGGCCAGTACGTGATATCTTCCTTCAATGAAGCATCGATCAGGCATCAAAGAAAGAAAGAAATAAACTTAACTTCGATCCACACCGATCAATATAACCAATCCAAAACAGACGGATGTTTGTTCCACTTAAAAATTCTTTATTTATTTTAATAATGAACAAAACATTGTGGCACGTCTATAGAGAAATACCATGTGATATATCAACATTCACATCTTTTGTTGACTGGCATTTTTCTTTTTTAAATTGCAGCTTCGAACAAAAAAATTAAAAATTCAAAGAACAACTGTCTTCACTATGCATTTCACCAGGAGAGAGAATAATTACTCAATATTCGCGACTTCCCAAGAGAGGACACACTTATATATGTATTTCTGCTTCTTTGCCGGCTTCCCAGTTCCCACCAGGAAAATAAGAGAGAGAATCTCTCTCTCTCTCTCTCTCTCTCTGGCCCAAGGAACCATAAAAATCACTTTGCATGCCTTTTGTCTTCTCTCTATCAGGTTGAAGTGCAACCCCATATTCAAATAACAAAAGAGAACTTTCGAGACTCTCAGCAGTTCGGCTTGTTCTTGTTTCAAAAATATATAGAGATTTTCTTCTTTTGGATTCTCGTTCTCATAGTCGGCAAAAGAGAGAGGTTCAAGAGAAATTAAAGAAAAAGTGAAAAGCTTAACCAACTTCTTCACACCAGCAGCAAGGGTAAATGAGACAAAAACTCTAGCAAATCTTTCTCTTCTTTTCTACATATGTAATATTTCTTACATTTTAACAATTATAGAAGGGGAGTTTGTACCAAGAGATCATATATATGGGAGGTATTATGGGTCTCATATCGTGATCAAATAAATAGATGAAAATGATATCTCTTGTGATGAAGTTGAATGACTAAGGCTTCGTTTGGTATATAAGATAGTATTAGATATGATAAATGACTAAATTCATATGTATTTAAGAAAAAAGTTTCTAACTTAGAGTTATAATATGTATTAATTAAGATAAACTACTCATAGAAAAAACTTATTCTTTCGAATCCCCCCAAAATATATAGGAGGATTAATTAATCCATCTTTTTCCTTTAAGTTAGAACATATCATTCATGTTTTTTTATGAATACACATGATTTTAACCATTTATCTTATTCAATATTGTTCTATGTACCAAATGAGGCCAAAATGTATTAATTAATAAGGTGTGTTTGAATGCCAGAAAAAAGTTGGAATTTCATTTCAAGTCAAAATTTTAAAAATGCTAATCTCCAATTTCTTGTTTGTTATCACCGAAAACGAAATTATAAAATTTAGTGTGGAAGAATATCTTAAATTTGAAAGTTATAAATTATAAATTTAAATTTCTCCAAAATAGATATTATCTTCAAAATTTTAAGACAATAAGATTTTAATATTAAAAAGAAATTATATCCACCACAACTATATATTGTCACCACTACCATCATCACAACCTCCATTGTTGTTTCAACTGTTAGATGTTTTGTATGTGCCATATTGGTCTCTAGTTATATGTGGATTTTAGGACTTAGTCTTGTTTAAGAATTCGATTAGGACTAGCCTATATGAATATTTAGGATATGTGTGCAGCAGGACAACCCTATGAGTAAAAGAATTCTTGATATTAATGGACATGCATGTATTATAATCTTATGCCAATAAGGACTCTCTGGAACTTCTTGATGGGCAAAAAGTCCTCTCAAGATGTATAAGAAAATTAACATAAGAAGGAGTGAGCCACCTCATCTGGTTATTGTGAAAGGCCGGTTACTGCAAGTGAGGAAGTGTATCTTGTGCTTTATTCTGTTTGAGCTCTTATCTGCACTTGCTGCTATGGCTGCTCAAGGTTCAGGTTTGTTATCTTTAATTGTGTTTTTATACATACAGTCATATATGAATACATCTTTCTAATATGACTTAATAATATATTATTTTTTACATGCATATATGTTGCATTATATAATTGGAGCCAAATTAATTTATATGGTGGTATGTACCACATACAATCATGTATAATGTCCTAAATTTATATTGTTGACTCAATTTTCAAAAATAGTCCTTATGTTTTGAAATTTTAAGCTTGAAAAATATTGTTGGGATTGTAAAATAATGTTGAGCCTTGAAAAATCAAACCAATCCAAACTGAATTTTTCGATATGCCGCACCTTCAGTTTTAGGCTAATGTAATTTGGTGATGGTTTGAGTAAATCTCAAACCTACCATTATCGGTTTGGTTATAGTTTTGACCCAAAACTAAACCAAAACCAAAACGCCTCCACCCTACAGGAAACTACCTAGACATTTATGTTTACATTCTAACCAATATTGTGAAATGGCTTCTTAAGGTTACAAACTATATTCACAGACATTTGAAAACTTATCAAAAAATGATTAATATAGAGCAGCACATCACTTCTGGCACTAAAATATAATTGCACCCTTTACCCTCTAAATTTGAGTAATGTTATTTAGCATCCTAACATGCAAAACTCTACAATATATACACCATAATGTCGGTTTGTCTATCAATTTATGCCCTCTTTTAGTTTGACTGCTTTTAGAAACATTATTTGCTTACTTGGAAGTTATGGGACCCATGTTTTATTATGTCGAAATTAATGAGGCATCTACGCAGGTTTCTTTTGGGGCATGTGTCATCTCAGATAGCACGCGTTCGACAATTTAGGCAAGAAATGAGTTTTAATTTTACAAAAATACCTTTAAGAAAATCAAAGTGGACGCTTTGTCACATACTACCACTACTACAAAAATTGCTTTTATAGCATTAATTAATAGAATTTTTTTAAATGTTATAAACCTATTATAGCATTTTAATAAAATGTTATAATATCCTATATAATTCTAGTATTTTTATACATTTATATTTGTTAAAAATTAAAAAACTTTTTATTGCTTGGCTTAGCATTTGATAAAATGCTATAACATGGTTTTTATAACATTTTTTAGCTGCTATATAAAGGAATTTTTCCAGTGGTATACATACGCAAAAAAAGACCTAACTTAGCATTTGATAAGATGCTATAAAATGGTTTTTATAGAATTTTTTAGCTGCTATAGAACGCAAGAAAACGTGTAGCTCTTAGGACAGTTATAACATCTCCAAAAGACTATTCAAATGAAGAATTCTTCATTTTTTAAAGAAAGAGAAGAGTATTTTAGGTTTCAAAAAACTCTTTAAAATGAATCTTCAATTGAAAATTCAATTTCTCTCTCTTCAAATTTAGGACACTTTCTCCTCTTTTCAAATATTAATTTGTTTATAATTCATATACAATTTTCATTTTCTTTCCTCTAATAATAAATTTCAATTGAATAAATTAAACTTTAAAAATAAGTAGTGCATAGAACAAATACAAATAATTAGTTAATAGAAAAAATACAAATAATTAGTGTATAGAATAGATACAAATATTTGAAATTAGAAGAGTCTTTTGGAGAGTAAAAAATTCAAATAGCAAATATCACTTTTTAAATTGCCACATAGGTCATCAAATATGAATTTAAAGAGTAATTTTGCTAGATTTTTTGGAGATACTCTTAAACACGGTCAAAGTAAGACATAAATTAAAAAGATGAATTTAATGTAAGGGAGTAATATAGACTTTGAAAGTTTAAGATATAGATTGAACAACGATCCAAACTTGGAGGGAGTAAAGAGAATTAACCCCAAGAAATAAGAAATAAATTAAGGGAGAATTGTACAATGGGAACCATTGGATAACATATATTTAGTATATAGGTGTTCTGAGTATTGAATTTGTGTTATTTATAAAACTATATCATTTAACTGTTATTCAATTATTCCACCATAAATTCTGAACTCAAAAACACATAAATTTTAAACTTCTAAATAGTGTAGTTTTAGATATAAACACAAAATCAATACCATAAAGATTAGTAGAGAATCATTTTAATTGAAAAACAAAAATTGGTTGATATACATTCTACGAAGATCTTTGCGTGTTAACAGGCGTAATTTTCTTGCTTAATTAAGGTGTCAGTCCATCCATTTTTGGGAGGGAAATTTAGTTACTGATCAGTTGGCTAATCTTGGTCTAGCATTTTCTCTTAAAAAAGTCAACACCGTATAACCTACAAGCTACAATCCCTTTACGATTAAAAACAATAAGAAGAAGGAAACATATAGAGTTCCCCAAAGACAAGCAACCATCTCTATAAAGCATATATAGTCGATCGGTTCGTGTTTTGTATCTCGATTAATATAAAGAGGAATGCTATCAACTTTCTCCAAATTTACTTTCTTCACCGATTTTCTTATTTATTATTCTTATTCGGTATCGTAAATTAATGATCGAAACGGTTCATTTATTATATATATCTAACTATATATATATATATATGAAAATTATTTCTATAAAAAATCAATCAAATCAGAAATCATTTGGTTATGTAATTGTAATTAAATAGACAAATAGTTTTGGTAACGATTACATGATCAAACGATTTTCGATTTAGTTGATTTTTTATAAAGATAATTTTTAAATAATTATTTAAAATATGAACGGTTCGAATCATAAAAATATATTGTGAAACAAATATAATAAATTAGAAAATCGTCAGAGAAGGAAAATATCATTTCTCTATAATATAAATAGTTTAGATTGCCACCGCAAGCCATGTTTGATAAACATCACGGACAATAAATTAATGCACGAGATCTTGAGCATGTATTTGGATTCTTCCTATTGATATACCAATTTTTAATCGCTTCTTCTTCTACCACGACACGGCCCAGCTTTTCATGAATTTTCTTCACATTTCCCATGCACTTGCTCGCCGATACCCTACTTTCTTTGCCCACCTTAATTATTTCACGATTCACATTTTTGACGACAATCACCTTCTTTTTTGTATTTATCACTTTGACCTCAATTTATTTTTAGCTATTTGCACAATCTTGGTCCTGCATATATACTTCTACATTAATAGGAATGATAGGACAACCAAAATGCGCGATTGCAACAAGTTCGTAATTGTATATTCGATTGCATGCACTTTCCCATCATGGATTAGTAATTCATGAAGAAAACTATTTGCATCATAGATCTCAGCTGACTAGCTATTTAGTATACCATCTATCCAGCTAGTACTAAAAATGGAAATAAACAACGTACATGGTACCCAAAAATTACAAAGGCGAAGTAGGGCCTAGGTGATACATGCTCTCATTCACATTTTTTTTAAAAAAATTAATATATTATTTAAAGAGGAAATTATAGAAATGGTCCACTTATTATTCACTACATACGTCTTTGGTCCACAAATTTTTTAAGTTCCATATTGGTCAACGAATTTTTGATATATGTACGTGTTCTATTTTGATCTAAAATGAATAATTTTATTTTTTAAAGTCAACTCATTGATATAAAACTTAGGGTCAAAATTGTCTAATTTTGCTTGATTAGGTAAGTTGGCTCAAATAGTGAGGATCCAAACCCTCTACTAATTAGTTTTTGCTTGACTAATTATAAATGTAAAGATGCGCGCATGTCTAAGTAAAAGAGAAAACAAAAATATAACACTTTTTCGAGTGAGCATCATATACTCATAATCCTTTTAATTTTCAATGGACCAAAGCTGAAACAAGTAAAAATAAGCACAAAAATTAGTACAAACCCTAAAAAGAGGCGGTTGGGTTTTAAAGAGACATGCACATCCTAGAAGATTTTCTAGCTGAAGTTGAAAAATTCTTACCAGAAGGCAGTAGAAAATATGAAGGGCATTTCTGTAACTTTAGCAATTATATATATATATATATATCTAATGAAGCCCTTTATACAGCCGCCTCACTTCCTTGAAGCGGTTTGCTATATACACACATATATGCATATTCATGTACTTTATTATAAATAATTTCCCTTTTATTTTTTTGCCTTTTAAACCTACGTTGCTCATCAGCTTCAAGAGCATTAATTTCTTCTCTCCTCTAGCTTATAATCAACAGCAATGGAAGATCATCAAGGCCAAGAGCCAAACAGTCCAAACAATAATAACAACAAAGGCTCCTCCGAGAGAAGTAATGAACCAGCAAGGTCGAGATGGATACCGAAGCCAGAGCAAATCCTAATTCTGGAGTCCATTTTCAACAGTGGAATGGTAAACCCACCCAAAGAAGAAACAGTGAGAATAAGAAAAGTGCTAGAGAAGTTCGGCGCTGTTGGCGACGCGAACGTCTTCTACTGGTTCCAAAACCGACGGTCAAGATCTCGCCGCCGACAGCGCCAGCTGCAGGCCAGCCTCGAACAAAACAGTGGAATGGTAAACCCTCCCAAAGAAGAAACAGTGAGAATAAGAAAAGTGCTAGAGAAGTTCGGCGCTGTCGGCGACGCCAACGTCTTCTACTGGTTCCAAAACCGACGGTCAAGATCTCGTCGCCGACAGCGCCAGCTGCAGGCCAGCCTCGAACAAGAAAACAATATTGATCATCATCAACAATTTCCTCATCAGTACCATGAAAACATGATTATGAGTAGCAGTAGTACTGCTCTTTCTGCTTCTGCTTCTGCTGCAGTTATGGCGGCTTTTCCTCCAAGTGCTTATGATTTTGTGGGTTCTTCTTCTTGTGTTCTCATGGCAGATGATCATACTGCTGCTTCTGCTGTTGATGATGATCATTTCTTTAATGTTTCTGGTCAAATGGGTTTTGGTCCGGAAATTGAGCAAACCTCATCAGCTGTAACGTCTGTTTTAGGCTCTTCACATATCTCAAATTTGGACTTCCAGTCTCCAGGTAACTGCTACCATTTCACTTTTCTTTTCTTTTTTCTTTTTTTCGTTTTTTGGGTCTGACAAGTATTTCAGTTTCGCACAAATACATATATTATTATATTCTTACTTCCTCGATCTCATCTAAGTTGGAAACAGTTTTCCAGTATTTCTTGATCAGTAGGTTTTAGGGTACTTGATCAGTTTCCTCAAATTGGGGTACTTTATAATTAGTCCTGTTTTTCATTCTCCTTTTTAATTTTCTAACAAAAACATATATAATTAGTATGTATATATTCTTTTACTGCAAGAGTAAATTATTTTTCTGCAAGACTAAATTATTTTTCTAATTTGATTGTCTGATGTGGGAATGTTTCAAACAAAAATTATAATATTACACTGTTAATTAATTAAGATTCCTTGGATTTATGACTAGTATGAGAATGATGGAAGTGTATAAAGTAGTAATAACTTTTTGATGATGTGACTTGTAGGTGTTTGAATGTTGCAGCTTTTCTGAATAACATGTAAAATTCTTTTACTTTTTCTGGCAATCTTTTCAGTACTCCTCTTCCATAATTTTCTTTTAATCTTAAAAAAATTTTTCAAGAAAAACTTATAGCAGTGAAAATCGATTCTTACAAAACCATTATAAATTAAAGTGAAACATATTTTTGCATTGATCATTTTTTTTCTTCTCACTCGGCACAATTTGATAATATAATTGCTTTTTTTTTTTGCTATAAAATTAGTTGCTTTATGAAATGATAATCATTAAATTTTGTAATTAACCAAGTTTACTTTAATTCATTTCCGATATATTATGTATTTATTCGAACTATATATATATAATAACAGCTAGTTTACTCGAAAAAGATAATCATTAAATTTTGTAATTAACCAAGTCTACTTTAATTCATTTCCGATATATTATGTATTTATTCGAACTATATATATATATAATAACAGCTAGTTTACTCGAAAAAGTAATGATTTCATAAAGGGTGATTGATTTATTTCCAGGTCTGATCACAGTGTTCATTAATGGGATTCCAACAGAAGTTCCAAAAGAGCCCCTTGATTTGAAAACAATGTTTGGTGATGATGTGCTGTTAGTCCATTCCTCTGGACTTCCACTTTCAGCCAATGAATTCGGTTTCTTAACACAGAGCTTGCAGCCTGGTGAAAGCTACTTCCTGGTATATAAGAACACACACACACACCACTAGAAATTATATAGATATAATCTTATTGCAATGCCACTAAAAATATTAATTGATCGACCAGTGTGAAAGTGTTATGCTCTCCCACCTTTTTTCTTAAGAGAAAAATTATTGTATATGATAGTTACATATATATATGTGATCGGTTTCTCTTTAAAAGTAAATCTTTTTATATATATGTGAAATAGATCACATGGGACTATCGCATACAAAATTTATAAGTAAAATATTGAAAAGTTGATGTTGGAATATTTGTTTAGTAATTTTTGTGTATCCGCATCGACAGTTAACTACAATAGAAATTTATTTTTCGGTTATTTAAGAGAGAAGAAATTTGAATTTGGAACATCTCTAATATTGTTAAAAGAAATATCTAATTAAATTTTAATTGGTAGTTAGATTTTAATGAATTGATTTTTGGATATTGATTTAATTTTCGAGTAATTCGGATATTAAATTAGATTTGATTATAGTCATTTGACTTTAAATGGATTTACGTATGTACTTATTATTTTTGTAAATTATTACTAAATTATGACCATATATGTAATGTCGGTACATCAAACATACCTGTGTAACTAGCTAGCTAGCGCGCTATTGGCTGGTTTAATATTATTTTTCTCCACACTGTTAAAGAGTTATCAAGTTTGAATTCTCTTATACACCCAAATTAAAATATATATGTGAGATTTTTTTCTAAGAAAGACACGTCTGCATATTTTTTCTTTTTGATATCCATCATTGAGAGCTCGGCATTTTTCTTTTTTGTTTTTTAAAAATAGTCGAGCGCTGCAACAAGTTCGATATGCAAGCTGCTTTCTTAGAGTATGGGCTCATCCCATAACTTTCTAATCTAAATCCAACAAATTAATGTCAAATGCTCGAGAAAGAAAAAAACAAAATACCCTCGAGCGCTCAGAGCTTAGTGTCTGTTTAAAAAAAAAAATTGCAATATATGAGTCTGGCTAATATAAGGGATTGATTGTGAGGGAAATTTTATAAGAACTCTTATGTTAATCAAATAAAACATGGTTTGTCGGCTTTATATTAGGTAAAAACTCTAGAATTTTTGCCTTGCCTAAAATTTTAGAGTTAAAACCTAATATGTAGTTTTTACAAGTTCCATTATACACCGATGTATGAGGTGAGTAATATAATGAGTTCTTTATTGAGTAATAAAATGGGTATATATAAGCGAGGTTAAATATGTGTCATTGAATATTTAAGTAATCTTATAAAACAGTTCTTCATTATCTCTACAGGATATCGGATATGGATATTTTCTATGACATTTTGTCATTTTAGGAAATATTTTACAGGGTTCACATGTTATATATTTTACATAGAATTATTGTCCGTATTATATTTTAAATTTTAAATCTTATGTACTAGGTTAACTAACTCAATATCATATATACTGGGTTGAATGAAAATTAAATATATATTTTTTTAATCTGAAATTAAGATAAATAAACTAAGTTTCTATTAATTTTTTTAATTATATTTTGAGAGAATCTTTTTTAACCTTTTGTTGCAGGTTCCAAGACCAACGTAAGTAGCTAGCTGTAAAAGATGCACCAAAAATGGGAGCTTCCTACATGTTTCTTCATCTGCTTTCTTCTCTCCTCCTTACATGTGTGTTTACAGGATACACTAGAAGTGACAACTACACAAGTATTACATAATTATTATTATAGAAGATATATATTAGCGACGACGTCGTACCATATATGCATGTTTCAAATACTTTTCGGTAGGTCCAACCTTTTTTTTTCTTTCTTTTTTCCTTTGTAAACCTCCATGTTATATCATATTTACGAGTGCCATATGTAATATATATTTTTATAAATTATATTTAGAAACTCCACATATTGCATAAATGTATATTGGGAGTTCCTAACAAGTGATCATCATTTAAGGCCAAATAAGAAATTTTATAGGTTTCGCTTTGTATTATAGTTTGATGTGAGGTGAACAATCATTTTAAAATATTCATTTAAAGATAATCTCTATAGACAAATGAAAAACGAAAATATAGATATGTCAATAGGAGAGAGGCTGTAGAAATAAATATTGAAATGAATTTTACTTCAGAGTTTATTTTTTTGATCTCTAAAATGAACTATTGATCTCCAATTTGAAATAAACTCTATGACAGCAACCTCACTATCGGTGCTCTTAAATATTTATTTATACCCTTAATAAACAACTAAAAGAATTAAAAACAAATGAAAACCAAAATCCCAGCCAGCCGTGAGCCACCCACATCCAACTTCACCGGCTAGCGGTTGTCTCCTTTTTCTTCTCCATCGACACCAACAAAATTAAGAAGATAAAAAAAGAAAATAATGGAACTTAGAAGTTGATGACAAAACTGCATGGCCAGTACGTGATTGATATCCTCCTTGAATGAAGAGACATATAGTCTCAGAAATGAAAGAAATTAAGAAATAATGAAGCAAGTTGTGATCAACTTGACCTCGATCGTCACCGATCAATATAACCAATCCAAGACAGACGGATATTTGTTCATAATTCCTTATATATTAATCAGAAAACATTGTGGCACGTCTATAGAAAAATACCATGTGATCAGATATCAAAATTCACAACTTTTATTGGCTGGCATCTCCATTTTTAAACTCCAGCTTCATGATTCCCAAAAGAAAATCGAAACCAACTGTCTGTAATTATTCCCTTTCTGCTGCGCGCCTTCGTATATAGAGAGTGAGTAAATCAAGACTTGGCCGGCTGCTCTTTTCTTCTCAGTTATCTGTATTTTTATTACCTTCACCTGACAATGTTCGCGGGTTCCCAAGAGAGGGAGAAACCATTTGCTGGTTTCCCACCAAGAAAAGAAGAGAGAGATCTCAACTTCTCTCTGACCAAAATTGGAAAAATTCCACAGAGAGAGAGAGAGGTCTTTGTTTGCTTCCCAAGAAACCAAAATCACCATGCCTTTTGTCTTCTCTCTATCATGTGCAAGTTTAACTCCTTGTATTCAAATAAACAAAAGAGCACTTTCGGTATCTCAACTTTTTGAGAAATAGAGATTTTCTTCTTTTGTATTCATCATAATTCTCATAGTCGCAAAAAGAGAGAGATGAAAGAAAAAGTACCAGGAAACTTTCATTATTATTTTTTGGGTCAATTACAATTTAGTACTTCAATTTTAATTTTATCTCGAGGAGGCTCCAAAAAAAAAAGGCCAGGAAGAAGTCATGGCTTGCTGGGATTGGCATGGGGTCTGCTTAGTGCCTAACATTTATGTCATGGGCACTGGACTTCTGGTATGGTGGTAAGCTAGTTGAAAAAGGTCAAATCTCTCAGCTTTGATTCAAAAAGGGTCAATTTTATACCTCAATTTCGAAATCGTTTCAATTTAATACATTGTTGTTAAAAATTATGTTAACCACCTATATGACGCTAACGTGACACACATAAACTTATAGTTGACGTGGCTTTTAAAGATTGTTATGTGAAAAAAAAAAAAAAAATTTTAAAAATTGTATAAAATTTTTAAAAAAAGAAGAAATAGAAAAAAAATTTAAAAAAACCCAACCTTCCTCCCCTGTCCCTAGCCCTCCTCCCTCCGCCTCCCTTCGTCAACCACCATCACCCTACCTACCCACCTCCTCCCCCTATCCGACTCACCATCGCCACCCCTTGCACATGCCAACCCATGCCACCACCATCACCCCCTCCCTAGTCCCCTACCTAGCCTTTCCCCCACTCCTTCCTGCACCCCCACCCAATCCCTTCCCATTCCAACGCAACACCAGCCCCATTCCTCGCCTTTCTCCCCCCAACCTAGCCACTCTCCCCTGCAAACTCAACCCTTCCCACTCCCACCCCTCTCCCCTCCAACCTAGCCCCTCCAAATAATATCCAAAACCCTTTCCTTGCAGCAACCATCCCTAAACCCCCAAATTCAATGACAAGTAATAATACAACACTAGAACCATTTTGACAATCTTAAATTCCAATGATATGACAATTTATTATTTGTTCATATCACTGAATAGTTTCTATGATCAATTGGTATTATATCGACCAATTTGTGAATCTTAAAAATAAATTTGCCTTTGGTACAATGATTTTATGAGATATAATCACATCTAAAGGTGAAATATTCATACCCTAATAGGAGAAAATAAACTCAACAACATTTAAGTTTTAAAAAGTGACTGTATGTCATACAATAACCATAATAATCTATTCTCACATGGTGAAAAATTCACGCTCTAATAGGAGAAAAATAAACCCACCAGCATCAAAGAATCAAAAAGTGATTGTATGTTATACAATGACTGTACTAATCACATCTAATGTGAAAAATCATACCCTAATAGGAGAAAAATAAACATACTAACATCAAAGGATTAAAACGTAATTTTATGTCATACAATGATCGTATGACATCAATTTTCTTTGCAGTTCTTGGATAAGGATTCTCTAGAAAGTAAATGCTGTTTTTTTTATTAACACGTGTCCTCCATCAATTTTGAACTCATAATTATCTTCGAAAAAAGGAGAAGAGGATTGTTATATGCACACCCCTCTTCCTCTCACTACACACACCATTCATCTATTTTGTGAAATGAAAAAAAAAAACTAAAAACCAAATTACCATAGAGGACACAAAATAAAAGAAAATGATAAAACAAACCAAAAATCACCCAACTACGTACATGCCCTTGCCGCCCTTCTTCAGCCACCGCCCCTTATTGCTGGCAGTCGGATCCCTCGCTGCCTCTTTTCTTTATTCATCTCTCTCTCTCTCTCTCTCTCTCTCTCTCTCTCTCTCTCTCTCTCTCTCCCCCACCTTGCCGAACAGAAAAGAGGCCTCTAGATTGGAAGTTTATGACCTCTGCTTTGGAGGTTGGCCTACCTTCTTTTTGGCTAGAAGGTTGCGAAAGAGAGAGAGGGAAGAGAAAGAGCGAAGGAGAGAAAGAGATGAGCCGGCCAACTCTAGCAAGTTCGAGTGGATATGTGCACGGGATGGGTTAGGTTTGATAATTGTTTGGGTTTTTTTTTTGTTTAATTTTTTTTTATATAGGTGAGGTTATGTTGTAATATTAAGGTGTGTAGAGAGCAATTTAAAAAATTTAATAGTATAGGGTGTATAAAAGTAAAGGGTGTGTAATAAAATTAAAATCAAATGTGCATATAACAGTCCTCAATCGAGTGCTATTCAATAAACTAGCTGGTCAATGACTTTAAATGGTGCTTTAAATCACCTCAAAGTAGTAAAATAGGCAGCCGTAGAATTATGTCCTTATCTTTTAAGACTTATATGCTTTATATTGCATTTTACTATAGACAAGCCCAAAATTTTGAGCTACCACATAATTTTTTCTCTCCACCAAAGAGTGAAAATTTGAAAATTCCAGCCTAACTTTTTTCTTTTTGGGGGTATGAAAATTTAAACACAAAACCATCAATTTTTCGGCCAAATTTCAATTATTTCATTAAAATTTTGGGCAACAGTTGCATTATATATAGGCAAAATTTCCCCAAAATTTTCTGAAATTTACCTGACAGTGGTAGTGGTCGAAATTCAATTACACAAAATTCTCAAAATTAGGTTAGAGAATCAAACCATGGAAGAAATGAAGTCCATATAGACAAGCCCAAAATTTTGAGCTACCACATAATTGTTTCTCTCCACCAAAGAGTGAAAATTTGAAAATTCCAGCCAACTTTTCTCTTTTTGGGGGTATGAAAATTTAAACACAAAACCATCAATGTTTCGCCCAAATTTCAATTATTTCATTAAAATTTTGGGCAACAGTTGCATTGTATATAGGCAAAATTTCCCCAAAATTTTCTGAAATTTACCTGACAGTGGTTGTGGTCGAAATTCAATTACACAAAATTCTCAAAATTAGTTTAGAGAATCAAACCATGGAAGAAATGAAGTCCATACCTAAGAGAGAAAAACCCATGAAAACCGAGTTCATTGGACGTTGGAAATTTCCAGAATTCGAGGAAGAAGGGCGGCAGCAGGGAGGCCTTTCCAAGCTTGATCCACGTGCAGGGATTCCTAGCAAGAGGGAGGTTTGAGTAGGATGGTCGGTCCTGGGGATCACGTCAATGGCTTTAGGTTGCTGTGAAATGGTTGAAGATGGCTGACTCGGTGAAAGTTGGTCGCACACAGGAAAGAAAGAAAAAGAGCTTGAGAAAGAAATAAAGAAAGTGAGAAATGAAATTTTTGTAACAAAAAGTCAAAAACTAATTTTGTAAGTTTTAATAATCCCCATTTTTAAAATTACGAAAATATCCACAACTTCACACGTGTGTAAAACTTGAATTGTAGTTCAGATTGACTTATAGTTCGTATCTTTGGACTTATGGGCGCTAGAACTTTCTAACAAGCCCAAGTTTGAAAGCAGAAACCCAACAAATCAAAAGTCAACCATTGGGTCAAGCTCAATTAAAAGTGAAAATTAAAAATTAAGCCCAAAACCTTTTAATTTTCAAATAAATCACCCAAATTACTTAATTAAAATCTCGAATAAAAAAAAAATTCAAGGTCTCACAAATAGGTTTCTAATCTATATGATTGGTATGTTAGCAATTACTTGCAAAATATTTTTGGAGAAATATCTTAGGAGAGTGATTATTTTAACAGTACATACTCTACATATGATGATACCGAAGATAGTTAACATTTTAAACTTCTTAAAAACACGTATTGAATACTTACATAATTCATAATACATTACTATAGTATAAATAAAATTGATGTGTTATTTATGTAAGTTTTAATCAGTGAACCAATTTTTTAATGTTATTATTATATTGATTTTATATTACCTAAAATCTATTATATAATTTAATTTTTTTATTATTTTTAATCAATGTAATAGATAATATTTTAAATAAACAGTTTTAATAAGAATTACTGTCGTTTCTGTCTAATTTTTACCGATGCTCCCCACTGAAACTTATATCCTTATCTTCCCTCAAATTCAGATACTAATAATCCTCCCTAAATTCCAGTTGCTTGATAATTGATGATATTAAAATTGTGCTCTGTTTCTGCCATCACTCTTTCAATTCAATTACTTGTATTCCAATTCCATGGCTGCTGCTTCTACTGCATTGCTGCCATCACACATCTCGGTCCCCTTAGACCTCTCATGTCCCCAAACCCGTAAGCGCAACCTTCTCTTCCTTGGCCGCCATCGCTTCAACAAACCCACACAAAGTTTCCGCCACCGGACTCTCGTATTCTCTTATGCCCAGAATCTCACTCCACATTTGCCGCCGCCGCCGCCGGAGCAGCCCACCTCCACCTTGTCTCAGTCTTTTCTTCGGCTTGCTGCTTCTGCCGCCCTCTTTTTTGGGCTTGGGTTTTGCTGTTGGGGCGCTTCGGCCCAAGGTCCCCTGCCTCGGGCTGCAGTGCTTGACGAGCAGAAAGCTCAAGGTAATTTCCCAAAGCAGCTCATTTTATGAAAAATTAGTCAAAATTTGAGACTCGTTCGAGTCACACAGAGCTCGAGAAATAGTCGAGGGTTTTATTTTTAAGACACAAAATATGGCTAAAAGTTTTCAATGTAAACAAAAAATGGTTAATACTCAATATTTCCCCTGATGTTAGTGTTTTGTTCGGTGAGGAACGCTTGTTTAGCGTAACTGTAATTTTACATTTGATGAGCACAGATGATGGTGAAGTGGGAAAGTCTGAGAATTTGGAAAAGTTAGAACATAACAAGATGGAAGCAGCATTTGAAGTATGGAAGTCTAAGACTTATGCTTTGACTGTCCCATTGAGAGTTGCTGCTCTACGTGGTTCTGTACCTCCTTCATGGGTTAAGGTCTGCGGCGCACTTTGTTTTCGGTGTTTTTTTCCTGTGACATGGAATTTAGTATTTGGTTTGATGGGTAGATGATTGTGTTGTTCATAACTTACTTTCTTCCTGACATGTAGGATTTTATGCAATCTCAAGGAAGAAGATCAAAGCTTCAGTTGAAGTCCCATGCAAGTCTTGAGGGCATCTTTTCTGATCTATCAATGGCCTTTAGCAAAGGTAATGTTGGGCCTTCATCTGTTGTGGCAGCTGACATTGTTAGTGTTGGGGACTCTTGGCTCAGTTATGCCATTAACAAGGCTATAATTGAGCCCATTCAAGAGGTGGAAGACCAGGACTGGTTTAAAGGATTGAGTGACAGATGGAAAGTAAGATTACAACTGTTTTTTTATGTTTTCTTGTTTCCTGATTCCTTGAAAGTGTGTTCTACTGGATCCCTGTTTTACTCATTTTCTAGACATGCCATTTCATTTTTTTTTTTTTTGGTGCTATGCAATTACAAAAGCTCATGTTGAAATGCAACACATGTTTCCGTGTTTACAAATCAGAGGAATAAATGAATTACAGTATTAGTAACATCCATGTGATGGAATATATCATTAGCTTTCCTGTATATATTGAATGAGTTACCAAGAGGGTAATCCTTGAGGAGTGGAGATTTCCTGTCCCCAAATACTCTGTCCCTCTCTGTCCCTACTCACAAAGTTTGAGATATGCTTCTTAATTCTTAATTTACTTTTAAGAATTTTTTTTTATCAAATTTGTGAGGGGACAGGGAGGGACAGAGTATTTGGGGATAGGAGATCTTCACCCAGCCCTGAGAACTAAAGGTATTGGTATGCATTTCTTCTTTTGCTTCCTATACTTAATAAGAGGGTTAATACATCATGTTGCTATTTCCATAACCATGTTATCCTTCCTAAATGAAGTGTCAAAAGACGTTATCCTTCCACATAGCATGTACTGTAGGGTATTATAAACATGTAGATGATATGTGGAGTGAAAACCTGCTTAGATGTCTCACCTGGCATACCAGACCTCAGAATCAATATCTGTTAGATGGTGTGGCTGCTTTCCTATTGCGCATCAGTATCTGCTGTGGAGTCAACAGTGTTCCATATATCCATTCTTAGTCAAGATCAGTTAATTCTATGAAATGTTTTACGTTTCCATAAATTGGTTAAGCTTTGACTTGCACTGGGTGTACTGTTTTTGAACTGGAAATGCCTGGTTGTTCCACTTGAAATCTCTTTACAGTGTTTTACTTATACTAAAAAAGTCTCAGGTATATCTACGCAGGAACTCTGAGGGGATGATTGATCCTGAAGGTAAAATATGGGCTGCTCCATATCGCTGGGGCTGCGTGGTGATAGCATACAAAAAAAGTAAATTTCAAAAGCATAACTTGGCTCCTATAGAGGTAATTTGTCTCTGTAATTGCGTTACTTCTTTTAGCTGAGAGAGCTTATAATGTGGATATGATTGCTCTTTACTCCAAAACATAACAATTCGTTTGATACACATGATATGCTATGGGGATGGGGAAAATATTATAAAAGAGTTGGGAAACTGATTCAAGGGCTAATATAGTGGTTTGGCTGGAATACCTGCTGGAACTTGCTTAAAGAAGCTGAAACTTATGTTATTGTGACAAATGAAAATATCGGCAAAATCACCGAAGTATCCGGCGAGGCATCGGGAAATCGAATTGCTGATATTTAAATCACTTGTAAGAAATATCTTCTATATATCGGCAATATCACTCAATTTCGACAGATTGAGAAGTAAAAGCAGTGCGATCTGGGTGTTATGCATATGCATTTCTGAAAGCGGTGCGATCTGGGTTGGTCTTAGGCGTATCCTCACGGGTTGGGTCTCAAGCATAAGCCTCGTGACAGGGACGACAGAGACAGGACGTCGTCGTCTGATCTCTCTTTGTCTGTTTCTTTCTTTCAATAAAATAAGTGTTGGTGTTCTGTATATTTTAGACAAAATGCACAACTTTCTTCTGTCTTTATTATGAAGCCACATTGGCAATTTCTTTATACTTTTCTTTAATGTTGTTAATTGAATCATATTCAGTTTGATACAAACAAAACTTCTAATAAATATAAAACTTATTAATAAAAAACTATCAAATATTAAATAAAATAAAACTTATTATACAATACTACTACGTAAAATAGGATTTTAATGCTAAAAGACTTATAATAGTGTATACGATATATAGGGAGGGTATTCGATGCCATATATATATAATTTGAAGTAAATTATAAGTTTTTATTGACTTACACCTATATTTTCCGATATCGATATGTCTGTAAATTTGAGGACTGATATTTAAGAAATTTCTGATATTTTCAACCTTGATTGTGACACCTTGGTTTTTGTTTGTATCATTTTGGTTTTTTTTTTTTAATTTTTTTTATATGAAGATTATATCTTATATACAGCATTCTAAAAGTAGGTAAACCACCATTGTAGGACTGGGCGGATTTATGGCGACCTGAACTTGCTAGGAGGATTTCAATGGTTGATTCTCCTAGAGAGGTTATTGGTGCAGTTTTGAAGTATATGGGAGCATCATACAACACAAAAGACATCGATTTGCAAGTTGATGGTGGGAGAGATGCTGTCAGGCAAAATCTGGCTTTACTTGCAGAACAGGTATTGAGATAAAATCTGACTTGTAACAAATGCTCACTTGATAACTTAATGGAAAAGTGTATTGCTTTGAGAATATAAGTGGTTGGACATGCTGTTACAGGTGGGTAATGAGAATGAAATGGTATGGCATCTAACTGGAGGCCACTCAATTATATCATACAATAATTCTCTAATGAGGTTAACTGCAATGCAGATACACAAAAATTGCTCTGAGAATTCAAACTCTTGGGTATCTGCACTGCGTTTAACAACTTCAGAGAAGGAAATCCCTTTTATCACTTAGATTTTAGGTTTTATTTCTTGTTTCCCAAAACCCGAGATTTAAAAATCTAAGCTCTAAATGGTGATTATACACCCCTAAAGTAAGCAACCCTGTTGACTGTCAAGAATGGGATCAAAAAATGGAAAAAAATTTAGAAAATGGCTGCCAATCACTGCCAATTGATCGGTCGGGAATCCAGAATTTCACCAATCCAGAATTTATGAAATTCTGGATGTCCGGACGGACTGGACATCAGAATTGTTATATATATTGGCTCTTGGTGAGTTTGGTCATGGCTAGTCTGACTTCTTACTTGATATTGTGTGTTACCCTGAGTTGATGTTTATTTTGTATTTTGCGCCTCTTCACATGGTGGAGTAGCATGATATGCATTTCTAACTCAAGTACTGGATATGTTCTACCTTTATAGCTTTTTGAGTTGAGGCATTTGTTTTGAGTTTAAAATTTTATAATATGCATGATGTATGGCCTTATAAGTGTATTTGCATGAGTATGCTCTGTGATTGCCAATTCAAATTGTTTGAGAGCATATGATTTAGTTAACTTCTTTAGTTTTTGTCTTTTTTCGGTCTATTAATAAGGGGATAGCTGTCTGCACCCAAGTTAGTTATCTTCATTATTTCAAATTCTTTTGCAATAGCCTCTCATTTTTTTCGAAGGTCTTTTTGTTTGATTTTTTATGAAATATGGGAGATGTGTGTTGATTTCCAAAAATGAGTGGAGATTTCCAAATAGGTTTTCAAAGGGGTTTTTACATATATTTTCAAGAAATTTGGGGAATGGACATCAGTTTTAGAAATAGTCCTCAAAATATTCTACTTTTGGTAATGCTATTTGTAGTGGTGGCCTACACAGTTCTGAAAATTCATGTGATTAACATGTCTCATATATGATCAGGAAAAGAATAGTGATGCAGAAGGTTGATTATTCTGTTCTAATTTGTATTATGACATGCTAATTGGCTTATGTAGGTCCGTGTATTTGACAGTGTACACTATTTAAAAGCATTTGGGGTCGGGGATGTGTGGGTGGCTGTTGGGTGGAGCAGTGATGTTCTTCCTGTTGCCAAACGCATGTCTGATGTTGCAGTAATTGTTCCCAAGTCAGGAGCTAGTATATGGGCAGATCTATGGGTACGTCCTACGTAATGTTATCTCACTTAGACATTTATGTTGTCCTCATTATGGTATCTTCTCCTAGATTCAACTTATATTTTTTTGTTTCTAGGCAATCCCTGCTGTCTCTCGACTTGAAACAAATCAAATTGGGGGGCGAGTTAGAGGGCCATCTCCGCTCATTCATCAATGGATAGAGTTCTGCCTGCAAACTGCTAGAGCACTTCCTTTTGAGCAAGAGGTAATCCCAGGAGCATCTCCGTCTCTGCTTGACAGTGCTCCGGCTGATGGTTTGAAAGACCTCACCAAGGGTAAGCCAAGACTGGACACAAATCTCATTGCAGGAGTACCTCCACCTCAGATTTTGGCAAGGAGTGAATTTTTGGAGCCATTAACTGATGCTACACTATCAGATTATCAATGGTTGATTGCTAGTATGCAGATATCTAAGCTCAGCTTGATAGCTAGTATGCACTGTTGTATTTCATCATTGATTCAAAAAGTTTTACCAAAGCTGCATCAAAGCTAATACAATTATGAATCATAGGCCACGAAAGTGTTCTATGATGAGAATTAATTCATTTGTTTATATGCAATGTGCGATACTCTGTGCTGGAACAGCAGAATAGTAAGAGGATATTATCAAGGAACTACTCGAGTAGTGCAGTGTAAAAATTGGATGTTTTAGTAGATATGATGTACTTGAGATTCTAATCAAAAATATGAGCATGATTCTATAATATATGGTATTACTTTCTTGCTAAGCCAGAACATGAAAAATTCTTCTCTTACAAGTATGACAAAAGTGAGCATACATGACCATGTGAAATTTGAGCCCTTGGATTGAAAGATGTTAATTTAAGTAAAATCTTCTATTGATTTTTTACTTAATTAATACATGATGAAACATATTATGCGCTAGCTAATACAAGGAAACTGCAACTGATGAAATTTATTTATGCCTTATAAGTCACCTCAAACAACGCATGCATGGCAGAGTACCATATGCACATCTTTAAGACTTATTCGATCCTTTTAATGCAGATTTGGAGAAGTAAATGCTAAAAATTGAGGATCTTTTTCCAATATAGCCATTTGCTTTTCCTCCAACGTCACCCATGCTTCAATGCCCTTACCCAATTGTGTTTCAACCAACACTATGTGGTTCCTAAAAGCAGCTCCAACTTTCCCCATGACCCCAATCCAAAACGGCCTCCCCCATCCAAAATCCATTTCTTTAAGAATACCGGTCCAACTTGAGATACTATAAATCTCCAATTCTAAGGAATGCAGATACTCTAACTTATTAAGGCTAGCAGAAATAAGTTCATAACCCTCTACGCCTTTTAGTGTCTCCAAGTAATCACTGTTAAATTTATTGAGAGATTTATTTAATAGATTCACCAAATCACACAACTCATGAGTATTAGTTGTCCTGTCCGCTGGGTTATCGACCATCGTAGGGCACCACCAAAAGACATTTCCAATGACATCCGATGACATTTGTGGCTTCATTCGTGGCCTCATGTTCATTGCATGCATTATTATGGAAGTCTTTGGTAAACCTGTAATAATAATGTTAGAGTTACTAAATTTGCTTTGTATTGCTTTGTATATAAATTCATACTATATTTACTTCATATATAAATTTTTACATACCCGTTAAATAAAAATTCAAATAATCACTTGATAAATGTAGTTAGTATAACGGATTATAATGGACCTAGATACCTGCCTTACTTTCCTACAAAGTTGGTATTAGGTTTTAATCTCAGCCTTTGAATACAATTTCTCTCTCCTTACTCTTTCTCTCTCTACTTTGTAATCAAAGACTGAGATTGGAGCTTGAAAGCAGCCTTGCAGGGAAGCAAGGCAGAGAATCCAGTCCTAATGTAACAATAAAATCACCTGATAATGCATGAGAAGCAACCATGGCATGTTTCCAAAGGAAACACGAGAGTGCCTCAACACGTGTTGGTTTTGGCACTTGTTCCCCTGTGGCTTTAGCACGTAAGGTTGCTATGGCTTCAGCATCAAACACAAATCTCCTTGTAACATAATTATCCTCCTTGAACCACAAGTTAT